>JAODAL010014291.1:0-88014 GCA_025379985.1 Phyllomedusa bahiana | reverse complement strand
AAATTTTTGACTGTAAATACATCACCTATTTGGCCACTTTAGACATTAAATCATTATACACGAACATTCCCTTACAGGTAGGTATGGAGGCTGTCAAATTGTCCCTTTGTGAAGATTCTACACTGTCCAATCAAGAAATTAATTTCCTATTGACACGCTTAGAAATTATTCTTACAAAAAACTACTTTAGGTTTGGGCAACAACATTACTTACAATTACAAGGAACCTCTATGGGGTCGCCGGCAGCATCAGGATATGCTAATATCTATATGGCCCATTTTGAAAAAACCTATATTTTTCAACAAGATCACCATCCATTAGTGAAACTCTGGCTAAGATATGTCGACGACATATTGATATTTTGGAGAGGTACACGGGAACAATTGGACAGCTTCATACAGGAACTAAATAATCATAATCGATTGATTCAATTTACCGCTACAATACATAAAAATACCATTATCTACCTGGATGTTGAAATTAGAAAACATGATACTAAATTACAAACTAAATTATATACCAAACCTATGGAAAAAAATAACATATTACATAAAAAAAAGTCACCATGCCCCTAATGTGTTCAAAGGGATTCCAAAGAGCCAATTCATAAGAGCAAGACGTATATGTTATGATAATAAAACAAATCTACAACAAATGGAAAAAATTGTAGATAAATTCGTTCACAGAGGATACAACAGAATAGAAATGGAAAAAATGGGTCTGGAAATATTTGAAAAAAACAGAGAAGATTTTTTAACCCCAAAGAGCAAAGACAAATCTGATAGGTTTATGTTTATTAGTAAACATGGCACAAAAAGTAAACATATAGAACGAATAATTAAAAAACACTGGCATGTTCTTGCCAGTGATGTGAAATACAACTACCTATTTAGAGAATATCCAAGATTCATCTATAAGAAAGGTAGAACACTTGGTAACATCATTACCAAATCCGACATAAATAAAAAAGAAACGCATCAGTCAATCTTGTCCTCACAACGATCCGGCACCTTTGCCTGCCTTAACTGCCAAAACTGCCATTGCATTATACGAGGATCATCCGTCACTCACGCGACTAAAGGATACACCATCAACGTGAAAGGCTTCCATACGTGCAATAGCAAAAACGTTATATATCTAATAAAATGCCCATGTGGAACGGGATATTAACTGTGGGGCAAACAAATTATCAAAAAAAGAAGATTGAATGAACATCGCTCCACAATTCGTCATATAAAGAAAAATTTTAAAAAAGAAAATTGTCTTAATTGAATAGAAAAGAAAAAAATATGGAGAAAGACACTAGCAAACATTTCTTAAAAAATGACAGGGGGATAGGATTTTACGGTGGTGTTATTGGAACAAGTACAACTGTAGAAGGGATTTAAATAGAAGCAACTTGTTGCGCAGGGAGGCTTCGGATTCAAAAAATTGTACGTTGAATCAAAAGGGCCCTAATGAATACTCAACTTGAACGGTTCTTATTAGAGAGGCCAAATTTTCTCAAAAATTCGGTTCGGTCACTTCCCCAAATTTTTCCCGACAAAATTTTTTCGGTCCGAATTATTGGCAAAAATCACGAAAAAAAAAACAGTTTTTCCAGGCTCCCCAGACCCTGCAGGGGTGTAGAACGTTGTCCCATGTTTAAAAATATGAGAGGGCGTTGGTTTGGTCTTTACAATGTTGGTTTTGTAGGGCACGCCATGATGCCCCGTCTTAGAATGCTTACTTTTAAATTCCGGGCATTAAGAGGGCAAAATGCCCCAAAAAATCAAGGGGAATGTGCCTGAAAAAGTTTGTAGGAAAGCGGGAAAAAAAAACAAGCTGAGAGCTCAGGGGGCAACATTAGTGATGAGGGGGAAAGGTGACGGGGGGCAGCACAGCGCATGAGGTAGGCAGTGGCCAATGACTTTCTGGAGGGGGAAAAAAACAGTATTAGGCACAGAGTGGAACAATGTACAGTGTGGAGGTCACGGCGGCAGCAGTTTTGGGTCAGACAGTGGCAAATGAAATTATGAGGCGGAAAAACGTATTAGGGAAAATGGCAAAATCACAAGTGTGGAGGTCAGGCGGCAGCAGTTGAGGTCAGGCGTGGCACAATGACATTTGGAGGCGGCAAAACAGTTTGCCCACAGAGTGGCAAAATGTACGGGTTTGGAGGTACGGGCGCGGGTTGAGGTAAAAGTGGCACAAGGGACATTTATGGAGGCGGCAAAACGATTAGGCCACAGAGTGGACAATGATACGTGTGGAGGTCACGGCGGCAGCAGTATGAGGTCAGACATGGCACAATGACATTAGGGAGGGCCAAAACAGTATAGGCCAAGAGTGGCACAATGATACATGTGGAGGTCACGCGGCAGCAGTTGAGGTCAGCGGGGCCAATGACATTATGGGGGCAAAAAAAAAAAAACGTATTGGGCAAGAGGGGCACAATCAAAGTGTGGAGGTCAGGGGGGGGCCCCGTTGAGGTGGGGACGTGGACAATGGCATTCTGGAGGTGGCAAAACAGTATTAGGCACAGAGTGGCCAATGATACAGTGTGGAGGCCCGGGGGCGGCGTATGAGGTCGAAGTGGCACAATGGCTTTGGAGGTGGCAAAACAGTATTAGGCCACGAGTGGCAATGATACGTGTGGGGTCACGGCGGGCGAGTATGAGGTCAGACAGTGGCCAATGAAAAATTTTCTGGAGGTGGCAAAAACAGGAGTAGGCCCAGTGTGGAGGGCAGGGCAGCAGCCACGGGGCAGCATGGGGGTAGAAGGGCAAAATGACACGTGTGGAGGGCCGACAGGGAGTCACAGCAGCGCATGAGGCAGAGAGTGGCACAATGACATTCTGCAGGGGGGCAAAATAGTATTAGGCCACAGAGCGGCACAATGATGAGAGCGGAGTCCGGCGGCAGCAGCATGAGGTCAGGCAGGGCACAATGACAGAGAGTGGGGGTGTGACAGGAGCAAAGCATGAGGTCGGAGTGGCAAAAATGACATTCTGCAGGTGGAAAAATAGTATTAGGCCACAAGGGCAAAAATGACTGAGAGGGGGGTACGGCGGCGCAGCATGAGGTCAGGCGGGGCACAATGACAGAGAGGGGGTGATGACAGGAGCAACGATGAGGTAGGAGTGGCAAAATGACATTTGCAGGTGGCAAAATAGTTTGGGCCCACAGAGGGAACAATGAGAGAGCGGAGGTACGGCGGCAGCAGTGGGTCGGGCATGGCACAAGACAGAGAGTGGAGGTGATGACAGGAGAAAGCATGAGGTAGAGAGTGGCACAATGACATTCTGGAGGGGGAAAAAACATTCCAGGCGCGGGGGCCCAAAAATGACAAGTGGGGGATGTCCGGCAACAGCAACGCAGCGCAGCATGAGACTAGAGTGGCACAATGACAGAGTGTTGAGGTGGTGGAAATACCGCCCCTGGTAAAGACGGTGGTAGGCAGATGGAGAAACTAAGCAGATGTGTGGCATCAGGCGGGGGGGGCGGCATCAAAAATTGTGGTGAGGCAGGTAGTTTAAACCCCAGACTGACGCCAAAGGCTTGGGTGGGAAACCCTGGCTCCACGCCTGATTATCTTGAAAAAGGTCAGTCGTTAAAACATTTCCCGTGGACAAGCGGGTTTTTTGGGGGTAAGATGGCCCCCGCCCACTGAACCCCCGTTGATGCCACACTACTGGCCGGGCGGACAGCTTTCCACTGCAAACTCGGCAAGTTGCGGCCACAACCAGTTTGGCTGCCCAGTGCCCCGGGATCTTAAAACTGGGGTGGCAGGTGCGCCCAAAGTGGGCCACAACTGTTGGTTTTTAGGGAATGTCCATTCCTGCTGTGCTGCTGTGCGGTGACTGCCCTCCACTGGGGGTAAAGGAAGCTGTATTGTACTCCAGACTTGGGTTTATGCTGAGGAGCTGGTACTGTCTACCCCCCCACCTTCCCCCAGCACCCCGGGGGCCAAATAGTACGGAGCGCGAGGAACCCCCCGGTCGACCTGTCGGGAGGGCATGCCGCACATGGGAGGGCCAACGATTACGGAGGATTTCCCATAGTTTTGAGTTTGTCTTCCCTCTCAATAGCTGGGAAAAAGGCTCCATTTTGGCCGGTAGCGAGGGCCCAATAGGGTGGGAGCCAGAAGTCTCCCCTCCCGGTGCTGACTATTGGCTGTCACTACCCAGGAAAATAAGCAGTGGGGACATCTGCCAAGTGACCCGAGGGGTCCCTGCCTCCATTCCATGTATACTCCACGGTGCTTGGGATCATCTGCCTGTCTTTATTCCACCCACCTCCTCCAGCTGCTCCTGTCCTCCTCTCTTGTACCTGGGTAGAAAATCCCCCATTTCACCAAAAATGTTCTGCCCCAATTTTTCCTCCCCCTTTCCTCCTCCATTTCTCCCCCCGGACTCATGTGGCCAGAGTGTGTCGCCACATTCCGTCCCTGCCCAGACAGATTTTTCAGCATCTGTTCCAGGAATGAAGCAGTGGAATGCGTTATTTCCCGTAGTCCTGGCGACTGACAAATAACGTGGCCTCCCGAATGGCCTCAAAAAAAAGGCGGGTGTCACGATGAGCTCCCAGGGCTACATAAAAGTTAAAGGGGATACTTCTGTTTTCCCCTGGATCATCAAAAAATCGTTAATGGCCTTTCTCTGTTCATACAGTCGGTCCAACATGTGCAGGCTGGAATTCCGGGGTGGAAACATCGCATATCAGAGCGTTTTGGGGGGGAGGGTTCTGCCGGCAATGAGGAGGGTGCCCTGGCTTTGTACAAAATGGAAAAAGTGCATTGCCATTTTCCTGGCCTTTTCAGAATTTTGAAGATCGGTGGAAGATTGGGAAACCTTTTTACAAAAGATTGAAACGTGCGCCATGCAGGGGCATGGACCATCCCTCCGGTGCGCGCGGACACCATGTTCCTCCCATTGTCCGTCCCCATGTTTCCGATTTGCAGTTGGCGCGGAAAAAGCCAAAAATCGTTTTTCTTGCTGCATGACGGGAGCAGTTCCTCCCCTGTGTGACTTCTTTTCCCCGGGCAAGTAGGTGTAAAACTGCGTGACACCGCTGTGCCCTAACAGTGGTATGTGGAGCATATTGTGGGGGGGCTGAGATGGTGGTGGTGGTGGAGGAGGAGGAGGCGGACATTGGCGCAGGAGCAGCAGTTTGAAAACGTGGAGGAGAAGCGGGTTCCTGTCCAAGTTGTTGGTGTCCCTGGGAGGAACCCACATTCACCCGTGGGCTTTAAAAGGACATGTACTGGCCTGCCGTGTTACAGCCCCAGAGTCCGCGTGCCCGGGACTTGGAACAAACCGATAAGCTCAAGGATGACCCATTTCTGTTTTACATATTTTTGAAGTGTGGGACTGCCTTTTTGGAAAAGAAATTTCGGCTTTTAATCTCCCTCTCGGTGCACAAGCCTTAGTTCTCTGAATGGTGCGAGTCCCCCATTTGGGAAAAGGGGAGGGGCTGCAGTACCAACAATTGGACGGGCCCCGGGCACTGCTGCACCTTAGGATGGTTGGGACCCCAAAATTTTTGTCTTTTTCAATCGCCTCTCTGAAGATGTGGCGCCCTGAGTGCGGGAGCAGGGGCATCTGGACCGGGGGGAGGTGTCAAAGGAAACAGCTGCCTTCTGCAGAGGTGGTTTTGGCCTTTGAGGTGAAATGGGATGCGTGCCATGGCCGCTGCGCTCTGCAGCGGAGGATGGACCAAAAAATTGAGCCAGTTTCTCCAGGCCCCCGGTTTGGGGACGCTGCATTGTTGAGCAGGGCGTTGTGCCAACGTTATCCCTGGCACGCTTTATTTTTGCCACAGTTTTACATATACCCATATTCGGGTCCTCGGGTCTTAGCAAGAACTGCCACACCGCCGAGTAGCTGATTTTTCCGCCAAGCTCCGCACTGAGTGACTATGCCGCCCCCTGCCTCGCTGGCCCCCGTGCCGCTATTTTTTGGAACCCGCGAAGCGGGTTTTTTACCCGTGGCCGCCCTTTGGGTCCCGACCTCACACTGCTGCTCCCCGTGCTACGGCCACACAACCCCCCTTGCGGCTGCGCCCCTGCCGACGCGCAAATGACGCCCTTTCTTGCGTGATAACCTTGCTTCACCGGCTCCCAAGTGCGGTCGGCTACATCATTCTATTTGTGTTTCTCGCATACTGTCCTCATCACGGTCTTGGTAAGCCGAGGCTGACCCCTCACACATGACCTCCATGCCCTCTCACATCTTACTT
Organism: Phyllomedusa bahiana; assembly: GCA_025379985.1. Lineage (NCBI taxonomy): Eukaryota > Metazoa > Chordata > Amphibia > Anura > Hylidae > Phyllomedusa > Phyllomedusa bahiana. The sequence goes on along the minus strand of JAODAL010014291.1, from coordinate 81,795 downwards.
TGCCCTCTGCAAGAAGCTGGGGATATTGGCCCCCTTTCTTCGTGCCCGTAGTTGATGCCCTCCTAAAATTTTTCATCCCCGTTATATGGCGCTTTAGCCCAGACCAATAGTAGATCCCTGGTTTAGGGACTGGTGGGACAAGGGGGGGGGGCTGGGACAGGTGAGGGCCGTGCCGGCTCCCGGGCCATGCCCAATAAGTGTTGTGTCTGAGGTTCCCCCCGACTTTGGCGGGGGTTTTAAAATGTCATCGGGGGGGAAGGGATGACCTGTCAACATCAAGAACCCCTTGGGTTGCTGAACAAAACACGGCCGCTAGATGACGCGGGGGGTTGTGGCCTACCGAGTGACCCCCCGCTGCGCGTCCCCCTTTCTTGCTGGACCTGGGCCCCCTTTTAGAAATGTTTGTGCCCTGCCACTGCGTTGCAGAGCCCGCCCTCTTGTCTGAAAAACTGTTTGTTCTAAAATTTCAGAAAACTGTTTTATGAAGTATTTTTTGTAAATATACACCCCTGTTTTTGAACCAAATGAACCAGTAACAAGCTTGGGTAACCCTTGGATATAAATTGCGCTCCACAAATGGCCCGGAAAAATTTACTTGTTGTGTTTTAAACATGTGTGTTTTACTAAATGTAAAGCACAAAAGGGTTAATTTCCTTGTTGTGAATTATGCTACAAAAAAAATGTATATATTTCGGTGTTGGGGAAAAAAAGGGGTTTTTTTGTCAGCCAGAGCAAAAACAACGCTTAATTAACCCCCCGGATGTAAATTGCGCCAAAGAATTGAGCCCACAAACTAGTTTGCGTGTTCAATTGGGTTTTCTACGCCCCACAAAAAGGATACGTTGTAATTTGCCTTTGTTTGAATTAGGTCCCAAAAAAAAAATATTTTATTTGGCGTTGAAAAAGACGGTTTATTTTTGTGACCCAGCAAAACAACGTTAAAAACCCCCGGGTGTAAATTGCGCCAAAGAATTGAAAGCCGCAAAAATAGTAGGTGTTACTTGGTGTTTTTACGCCACACAACAAGGTTTTTGTTGTAAAATTTTCCTTTGCTTTTAATTGGCTACCAAAAAAAAATTTAATATTTGGCGTTGAAAAACGGTTTATTTTTTCAGCACACCGCAAAACAACGCTTAATTCCCCTGGAGTAAAATTCGCCAAAGAATTGGCCCCACAAACTGTGCGTGTTACAATTGCGTGTTTTCTCGACAAACAAAAAGATACGTTTTTAATTTGCCTTTGCTTGTGAATTAGGCTCCAAAAAAAAATATATATTTTGGGGTTGAAAAAAACGGTTTATTTTTGTCAGCACACCCGCAAAACAACGTTAATTAACCCTGGATGTAAATTGCGCCAAAAATTGAGCCCACAAAAGTAGGTGTTACATTGCTGTTTTCTACGCCACAAACAAAAGTACAGTTTTTAATTTGCCCCTTTTCTTGTGAATTAGGTACCAAAAAAAAATATATATATTTGGCGTTGAAAAAGACGGTTTATTTTGTCAGACCCGCAAAACAACGTTAATTACCCCCGGATGTAAATTGCGCCAAAGAATTGAGCCGCACAAAATAGTGGTGTTACAATTGGTTTTTTTCTACGCCACACAAAAGAGATCAGTTTTTTAATTTGCCTTTGCTTTGAATTAGGCTACCAAAAAAAAAAAATAATATTTGGCGTTTAAAAAGAGGTTTTTTTGTCAGCCACAGCAAAACAAACGCTTTTTTTTAACCCCCCGGATGTAAATTGCGCAATAGAATTCAGCAGCCCAAAAAGGGAAATGGGATTTTTATTGTAAAAAGCTGTTTCTTTAAAATGAATACAACAGGAAAAGGCTTAGATCCCCCTTGGATATTTAATTATATGAGTGCAGTGGACGCACATGGATTTCGATCAAACCCCAAAAAAAACGAAATGCACATTCAGAGACAGTTCTGAGGGGCAAGCTGAGACACCCCCCAGAAATCGCGTATAAAAATCAGTTCTTCGAAAGCGCTATACCCGCAGCGCACCTTCCCCCTCAGTACAGTGAGGGGTGTGAGCTCCCCGCGGCGCGTCGGGCTTATATAGTGCGGTGAGTCACGAATCCCGCCGGTCTCTGATTGGTTTTCTTGACTGTCATGCGGGGTATGCCCTTTTCCTCCCCGAGTGCTTTGCCCCATTTAGCGCCATGGGGTTTTCCCGCCCTTTTCAATCAAAAACACACTTTGTTCACCCCAAGTTCCCCCCAAAATTTTGACTTCGGTCCGAACCCAAGTTTTTCCTGAAATTCTAAACGAATTCCACTTGTTGAATCAATTCGCCCATCTTAGTTTTATAGATCTTGTTTTTAAAATTTCTTTTTGTTTTTATATTTGTAAACATACTATTGCATGGATAACAAATGGTTATCCACCTGCTTGAGAAAGGGAGGCACCGCCTCTCGAAACGTCGCCTCACAGGTGTGCTACGTTCTGCCTGAAAGACTGCTCTCACCTCGCTACATGCGCTGCATGAAACACGCCTGAATAAGCCCCAACGTAGCCACACTATGGACAAGACTGTTCATAGCAAGTATGTTACTTGATTTTATTTCTTGTATTACGTGTCTAAATCATTTTTCATATTCTTCACCTATGGTCTATCCGCAATATACACCTTTTTTTTAGGCCATCAGTTGAACCGCTGATTTTATTTTTCAATAAGTGGGGATTGCTTTTAATTACTGATAAATTTAGCTGGTGTATGGCTTCTGGTTTTTTATATTTCTTTTTATGTGTTAAATTTTTTTTCCCCCTGTGTTAATTCTCATTATTACACATGACTTAATTATTTATATCTATGGTTTGATTTCTTTGACTATGTGGATTGGATGTGTTGATACCGACATCTGGTGAGAACTTTATGCCAATAGTAGCTTTAGAATTAAATGTACTTAGAAAATTGGTTACATGTTCAATACTTAGTTCACCAGCTGAATATATTTATACACACACATATGCATATATGTGTGTGTATAATATAATAAATATTATATTGTATCTTTTTATGGGACAATACTGGAGATACGTCACTTTGATACAATATAAAATAGTCAGTGAATAGCTTGCATAACTGTGTAAGTTTGGTGTGCCATCAAAATAAGTCAACACACAGCCATCAATGTCTAAACCGCTGGCAACAAAAATGAGTACACCCATAAGTGAAATTGGGCAAGTTGTGCCCAAAGAGTCAATATTTTGTGTGGTCACCATTATTTTCCAACACTGCCTTTACTCTCTTGGACATGGAGTTCACTAGAGCTTCATAGGCTGCAGCTACTGGAATCTTCTTCCATTCCTCCATGATGACATCACAGAGGTGGAGGATGTTAGAGATCTTATACTCCTCCATTTTCTATTTAAGAATACTCCACAGATGCTTAATAGGGTTTATGTCTGGAGACATGCTTGGCCACTCCAGCAACTTTACCCCAATTTTCATCAGCAAGACAGTGGTCATCTTGGAGATGTTTTTAGAGTCGTTATCATATAATACTGCTCTGTGGCCTCGTTTCTGATTGGAGGGGTCATGCTCTGCTTCAGTATATCACAGTACATATTGGTATTCATGGTTCCCTCAATGAAATGTAGCTCCCCACAGCCAGCAGCACTCATGCAACCCCAAACCATGACACTCCCACCACCATGCTCGACTGTAGGCAAGACACAGTCTTTGAACTCCGTACCTGGCTTCCGCAACACACCCATGACACCATCTGAACCAAATAAGTTATTTTTGTTTCATCAGACCACAGGACATGGTTCCAGTAATCCATGTCCTTAGTCTGCTTGTCTTCAGCAAGCTATTTGCGAGCTTTCTCGTGCATCATCATGCTTTCTTCTGGGATGACAGCCATGCAGATCAATTTGATGCAGTGGGTGTCATAAGGTCTGAGCCCTGATAGGATGATCCCCCACTCCTTTAACATCTGCAGCAATGCTGGCAGCACTCATACATCTTTTTTTTAAACATATTTTATTGATTTTCCGTATTGTACAATTACTAAACAGGATTACAGCACAGCATTGTAAAATTTTCCATCAACATAAACATTGCAACAGATGAAATTGCAGTTGAATAATAAAGAACTCCAACAATATTCATTAGGGTTGTCCATGTATCCAAGTGTCCAATTTGTAACGTTGTCCCGTGGTGGGATATATCCTAAAGCGTGTTATCATTCCTAAGTCTCCTCCCGATGCACAGCAGACCGCAACCATGCAAGAGGCCCTCTGGCCAGATAAGCACTGGTCGACGTCAATGTGCATCATACATCTATTTTAAGGACATTCTCTGGATAGGACGCTGGGCATGTGCACTCAATTTATTTGGACGACCATGGTGAGGCCTGTTCTGAGTGGTACCTATCTTGTTAAACTGATATATGGTCTTGGCCACCGTGCTGCAGCTCAGTTTCAGGGTGTTGGCAATCTTCTTATAGCCTAGACCGCCATCTTTATGTAGAGCAACAGTTCTTTTTTCAGATTCTCAATATACATTGAATCATCATGAATATTACAATGAATGACCTGGGACAAGAGACTGATCCAGTTGTATTAGGTTCTCTCCAGTAGGAGTAAAAAAACATGTGCCAGTAACTAACAATTTTGCAAAGCTTCATGGAAAACTAAAGTTTTGTATCTGCTCTGCTTATACATGACAGTCGGATATGTATAAGCAGCTGTGACTGCAATTTGCATTTCCTATTTGGCTGTGTCAGAGATCCAGGCAGCTATCCTGTCTAGGTAAACACTTGCTTTTCCAAAGTAATAACAATTCTGGATCATCTTCTTTAACAGCTTTATGTTGTGCCATTCCTCTGTTATTCCTTCTGGAAATGTATGAATAAGTGGACAGCTGGGTGCCACCATATGTAATATTACATAACCTCCTCCCTCAGTTAGTTTTCACCTTGTTATTACAAAGTAAGAGGTAGCACATCTTGCAATTTCTCCAAGTAATTTTCTTTAGAATGATGCCACCTGCAAATGTATTTCTTTTTTTATATAATGTTAACTTTGACATAGTACAAGACACTCATTTCACAAAAATTTCTATAAAAAAGATCATCCAGTCCACATCAGTTGTATAGAATATCCTTTATGCCAAGCCATATAATGAAATGTCTGTAATGAATAGCAGCTGTATCTATTTACAGTCTTTAGACACAGATTGACCATGCTTCAACACTCAGTAAAGTAGAATTATCCTCAATTGTATATATGTCTAAAGCTTATAATTGTATACTGTGTTTTGTATTTAAATATACAGTACGTGGTCAGACTTCCGAAGCATCAATGTTTAATTTAATGGGGAAAGGTAGGTAGGCCATCATCAGAGCCCTTTAACAACACATCTAACCGGGAAACAAACTCGTCATCTCCAATTTCAGAAGTTCTAGGGCTGTCAAGCTGCCCTTATACATTTTAGATCAATGGCCAATTTGCAGGTACAGACAGTCAATCTCATGTGTATGGCCAACTTAATTGATATGTTGTTTAGATATTGATCTTATGTACTAGACCAGCGGTGCACAGCATTTTCTGATCCAAGGGCTGCAGTAAATCTGGGAGGTGTTGGTTCCACTTTAATGTCTGCCAGAGATCAGAATGGGGTTTCCCCGCTCGTTACTCCAGAAAGAGGATATGCAGCACCTATTTTTTATTGTCGTTTTGTGAAATGGCTCTTTCACAACTATAACTAGAGAGTACAACTCGCATATATAGCCACCACTCCAACTCATCTTCTCCTCTCTGGAGTCTTGAACCTATCAGACATTTTTATGGTATAGTTTGTGGATCTGCTATGATTGTGCCAGAAATAAATACTTCATTGAGGAAGAAATCCAGAGATAATATAAAACAGTTTTTACTGGATTGCTCCTTTAGGTTGTTTACAATAGCAAACATAGCCCCATAATACCCACCATAACAGAATCAGCTATACATTTTCCATGTAAAGGTGAATACCGATACCCCTGTCTTATTTTTCAGTTTCATCCTTTGTGTTGTTCTTTTGTTCCTCTACCACATACACAGTGCCAAGCAAAAGAGTAACAATGTTTTGAACTTTTGGCTTCTTACCATCCACTACTGTTATGAAATTGAGACTACCATCATTTATAGACAATCATCTTTGCTATCTGATACATAAATTTGACTTGCAACTATTTTGCATATGCTTAGTTATGTAGATTCTTGTCATGTAAATGTATTGTTACTGTTTTTCTCCTAAAAATCTAGAGTTCAAGAGTTTATTATTTTGTAAATCCACCTTTGGCTTTCAGCACTGCCTGAATCCTTCTGGGCTCTCGATCAGATTCAATTACGTCTCAACCGAAATCTGATCCCAGGTCTCTTCTACACGTTCTCAATGTTGGTGCACACTGGTCGAATCCCTTGGCTATGAATACAGCTTTTTCTTCAACTCTGCTAACGTGTTTAAATGGATTAAGGTCTGGGGACTGTGGAGGCCAATCCAGCAACTCTTCTTCATTGTCATTGAAACATTTCTTTGCCAATCTGATATATGCTTTATTGTCCTGCTGGAACACTGTGTCATTTTAATACCCCTAGTACATGAGTGTATGAACTCGTCATGTAGGACACTCACATATAGCTCAGTACTGAGATCACCATCGATCCTGGTCAAGTATCCAATGCCTTTGGTTGAGAAACAATCCCATATCATCAGGCTTCCTCCAAAAATGATTTTTTCAAAATTCCTATGTCCCCTTTGATTGTGCTTCAGTTTATAGTGTGCCACTGTTATTGGAATATGTATGTATACTACAGCCGCACCAGTGTTGCACCTATGTTAATTTTTTTTCTATGCTCTTCCAAGCAGACATTACTAGGTGTGTGACATGTCGCATTGTCAAGCTGAAAGATCCCATCCACCTCAGGGAAGGTAATCGGCATGTATGGGTGAACCTGATCTGCAAGGATGGATTTATATCGATATTGGTTGAGAGTGCCTTCCACATGCATGAGTGGCCCAGAGAATGCCACCAAAACACTCCCCAGACTATAAGGGGCCGGTCGGCATGTATGAACGGGGCTGCGCCAGATATCTGCCGTCTTTTCAGCCCGATTTCCAGAGCAGCCCTGTTCACTTCTCTGAAATGCGCAAGCGGCACTTTGTAATGTGCCCGATCTCATGGTGTGGGCAGGGGGCGGGGTGCACTAGAACCGTACAAAGATACAGATTTATAGCTTTGCTACGGCATTTCTAGGTACATTACTGCTGGAACAGGTGTACCACTTTCAAAGTGGTATACCTGAGCCAGAGATTTCGTAACAAGCGCTAGAATGTGCCTGATTTATGACCTGCTCTAGAATGGGTTCATACTGTAAATCAGGCGCATTCTATACTAATATTATGCACATGAAATTTGCCGTTTAAATAGCAAATTTCAAACATGCCACCCTAAATGTCTAGTTAACCTTTCCAACATTCTTATGTAATGTGTTCTGTAGGTAGATGGTTGAAAGTAACCAATGTGACTTGATTTATAGAGGATATCCATTCAAAATTTATGACCATCCCTAAAGATCGTCCATCAATATTAAATCAGTGGGGACACAACTAGTGTTCATCGAACCGTTCCAGAAAAGTTAAGTTCTAGTATAACTTCTCGAATTTTTAGTATTCGAACTGAACATTTTACTGTCCATTCGAGTAAAGTTCTAGTTCTAGTTCGACATGCCATTTTCAGTTTCGTTTTCCGCGGCTTTCTGCACTTTTGGCGGCCATCCAATCACCTTTCTGCACGTTTGCCGGTCATCCAATCAGTGCAGAGCACAGAGAAATGTAAAAAAAATTCAGCGTTGAAGTGTAGGGCTCTCATTGGCTGCTAAAATCACATGATCATGTTATATATATTTCACTGTATTGTCTTCTGAACGTCATTTTCAGCTCACTCTCTGTACTGTACAGACTGCTCTTAGTTAAGATAGCATTTTCCTATCCATAGACATCAGTAGTTAAGGAGTTTGATATTGCTGGCTGCATCTTTCCCACACCCAGAAGCTGTTATTTGGCGACATTTGCAAGCTCACATAACGCCTAACTCTCATATACATGGATATATATTATACAGAGTGCTTAGATTTGCTAAATCACACTCAGTGCCCAAAAGTTCAGTTTTTGCAGTTTTGGGGGTTCAGTAATTGTATAACACATCATTTCCAAATCTCCTATGTGTCAAAGGGGCTTTTGGTCCCCCTCAGAATGCAGGGCCCTGTAGCAGCTGCTACCACTGCACCTCCTATAGCTACGCCCCTGCTTGCACGTTGTCCTCATCTTTTCAGTTAGCCATTGAAAGGAATGAAGTATTTTAGCCTCTCAATTTTTTCTGTCACTCTCAAAGCCAAATTTTCTTCACTAAGTTGTTGCACTTTTGTTCCACGTATCCAGTTTACTGTTATGGATGGTAATTCCAGCTTCTCCTCACCTGTATAGGTATTAAAATTAACCAGAACATCTTCTCCAATTGACTTTAATGGGTTTAGAGTTCTATTTCGAATAGAACCTCAAACCGAACACACTAAAGTTTGAGGTTCTAATCGAACTAGAACATTTTACTGCTCGCTCATCTCTAGACACGACTCCCAGCATGCCAATCCGTTTCAGAGCCTTCCATTCTAATATCGTTAATCTGTCCTGAGTATAGGCTGAGAGTCACGTTTTTAAGACTGGATAACCCCTTTAATATTTGCAGTATAAAAAAGAGGTTTTAGGTTTGTTATGAATGACTTTTTGTTACAGTGCTTGAAATAATAGCTAAACTGCTTCCATTAAAAGCAGAACATTTGCACAACTACCAATCTCCGGACTCCCCACCCTCATGAATTGTTTTTCTCATTACCTTTGCTATAAAAGGCTATGGAACATGTCGGTGCTGTATCATTACCAAACATCTTTTGGTTCAATAAAGCATGTGGATCCAGATTCTTAAATTAAAGATTTCCCAGAAACCTCTTGAGACGGGGAAATCAGACTACATCCATATATTGATGTTTTTCGGTAACATACTACATGATCCTAGGACTTTCTGTAGGGAAATCATATTACAACCAGTAATATGAAAGTCTTTTGCTTTTTTAATCATTTCTTATGAAGGTCAGATATTTCTGCGTAAATAAAATGTACAGTGGATTGAAAAAAAGTCTTCCTATCCCTTGAGCTGCTCCTCATTTTAAAACTTTACAGCCACAAACTTAAATATATTTTATTGATATTTTATGTGATAGAGCAACACAAGGTAGCCATGAAGTGTAAAGAAAATGATACAAGCTTTTCTAAATTTTTCAAATTAAAAAACTGAAAAGTGTGGTGTCCATATGTATTCAGCCTCTGAGTCAATACTTTGTAGGACACCTCTAGCTGCAATTACAGCTGCGGTCTATTGGGGGATGGCTTTTCACGAGTAGAGGCTGGAATTTTGCCCTTTTTTTTGTGCAAAATAGATTGATTGGAGAACATTTGTGAACAGCAACTTTCAAGTCCTGCCACAGATTCTCGATGTGATTTAGATCTGGACTTGGGCCATTTTAATACATGAATATGTTTTGATGTAAACCCATTGTAAATTTGTCTGTAGGTTTAGAGTCGTTGTTCTGCTGGAAGGTGAACCTACGCCCCAGTCTCAAGTCTTTTGCAGGTTTTCCTCCAGGACTGCTCTGTATTTAGCTCCATCCATCTTACTTTTAATTCTTAGCACCTTCCTAGTCTCTGCTGAAGCAACGCCTCCCCCCAGCCTCATCCTGCCACCACCATGTTTCACGATGGGGATGGTGTTTTCAGGGTGATGTGCAGCATTGGATTTCCTCCACACATAGCATTTGGCATTTAGGCTGAAACATTACATTTTGTTCTCATCTGACCATAGCACCTTCTCCCAAATTCTTGCTGTGTTCCCTACATAGATTTTTAAAAACTGCAAATGGGACAAATCACATCCATATGCTGCAGAAAAATCTTCACAGAATGAGGAAATTAATCTGTGGTGGCAATTTTAAATTTGTATTCTGTTCATTTATGTTGCAGATACATTGCAGATTTATTTTAATTTTTTTCCCCTTTTTTATATCACTTTACTAGGGAAGTCAAAGTCTACAATAAATCTGAAAAAAATTGTTTTGTTTTAGATTTTGCAAATTACATTTTTATTGTTTTTGTGTAGAATCTGCAGGTAAATCCCAATGAAGGCTCCCAGACCTGCCATTATTCTGCCCCTATCATACTAGAGGGTGTAATATGAAAAGTGTAACTGCACACTATTCTGTTATACATTTGTATTGCAGAATAGTGTTAACATGTCCATGCCCCTAGTGGTTAAGTAATGTAAGGGGACTAAAATTACAAGTTAAAAAAATCTGTAAAAATCCAATCTATTGACATGTAACCTTATATGTGCCATGTAATGAATGCCATAAAAATGTACCTAGTGCAAAAATTGGGGTTTTTTTTAGTTGCTTTGTCTCCCCAATAAATGGAATAAAAAGTGATCAAGCAGTCACAGGAATCCAAAAATGGTATCCATAAAACAAGAAACACGCCCTCACTCAGGTTCGTAGACAGAAAAAAATGTATTGGTCTCAGAAAATGGAGCTGACCACAGAATAAAGAGAACATGTCATTTATACTGCATCTAAATAAAAAAGGCGCAATTGTGTATTTTTCCTATTTCACCTAGTTTTGGGACCAGCACAGCTGGAGGCACCATTTATCATTTGAATTTTTTGTAGCAGGGGGAAGTGGGAAGACGGGGGCGCCATTTGAAATCATTTGCTCTGTTTGCCTAGGGCACCAACTCGCCTTGTCCAGCCCTGTGCAGCCGAATTAACACTGGGAAGATGTTCTTCTTATGGGATTTATGATGTATTATTATTATTATTATTATTTTCAATGTAACTAGCATGTGCAATAAAATATTTATTGGGTGACAAAACAGCAGAGCTACTTATTATTGATCTTATTATACCAACTTATAGGGAAAGTGTCATCAAAAAATGAGACATTGTTTAAGTCCCATTTTTATGTTAAACACATTTTTTAGGAATTTTTGGTTTTTTTTTTTTTTTCATATAACTTTCAATATTTGTAAATAATTTTTAAGTCCTGCAGTTTTCACTTTGGCCACAAGGCCTTGTTTGCACTGCTTTTAACAGCAGTCAAAGAGATGCTTTACAGTAGCTTCATGCACATAGGAGACTTAAGACTGATTCAGTCCCATTCACTTCTATATTTAGAGTTTTCTAGTCATGCTCTGTGACCTGGGAAGAAATCAGTGTGCAGGGAGGTGAAAGGGTGAACTGACTATCTCCTCTTGTCACTGGTGGATCCTGTGTTATCTATTCACACTGGTGTCTCCTTTCAGTTTGACCTTCTTTGTGCTGATAATGAGCAGACTACTAAGAATCTTTCTGTATGGAACAGGAAGTGTTAGACTATTATTAGGCTTGGTGGCCAAAGTGAAAACTGCAGGACTTAAGAATTATTTAAAAATATTGAAAGTGATATGGAAAATAAAAAAAATATATAACCAAAAATTCTTAAAAAATGTGTTGAACATAAAAATGTGAGTTAAACAATAAGTTATTTTTATGACACATTCCCTTTAAACCAAAACTTTTAAACTAAAATGTACTAATTCTTTTAATACTAGCATTACACATGCATCAAGCAGATCCATAACACAGTAGGTAGATAGATAGATAGATAGATAGATAGATAGATAGATAGATATTGCTCTTCTTGTAAGATAATAATTATTATGGTTATATTATTATTATGCGCTATATTGAATTATGTTCATATGAACTTATTCTTTCTTACAGACATGGCGGAGGTATGATACTGACCACAGTGGCTTTATAGAAACAGAGGAACTGAAGGTAATGTGAATATATCCTATGGAGATTTATATGTTAGTGCTGATGCAGTATTTAATGCTAGCTTTCTGTTCTTAGTTAGGGGATGAATATACTATATTTTGGCAGTCAGGGCAATAATGACATCCTTATAACAACCCCAAGCTAGAGGGATTTCACAAAGTTGCAAAAAAGACTGATTTATTTTTCCAGAGACTGAGCAACTTATGTCCATTGGATCTGCCTAGTATTGCAGTCCAGGCCTGTTCACTTGAATAAAGTTTAGCTGCTATACTGAACACAATTTATGGACAAGAAGGGTGCTGTTTGAAGAAGAAAATATGTTTTGCCATCAGACTTGTACTGAACCCCCTAGATGGGCCACTGCGCATGGTGATCTCTTGGACATGGTATGCCCCTGTGCATGTCAGGTCTGGAGCTGTATATGCCATCATTTACAGTAGGTGTAGGGTGGGTCCCATGAATCAACTCAACAGATGGGCCCCAAAAATTAACTCCACTAATGGGCCCCAAAAATTAACTCCTCTGGTAGGCCCCAAAAATAAGCTCTACTGATGGGCCCCAAGAATCAACTGCTTTGGTGCTACCCACGGATAAGCTCCACTGGTGGGCCCCAAGAATCAGCTCCATTGGTGGGCCCCAAGAATCAACTACTCTTGTGGGCCTCAAGAAACAACTGTTTGTCATGTATCAAATGTCCCAAAAATGTCCCAGAAATGTGAAGTTCTTCATCATGTGCACCAGTAATAGACTTAAATAGAAACCATGATACCAAATTAGTATTTGACATCACTAAATAGATTCACCCAGTTTGTGGAACAAAAACTATTTTACTAAAGCGTAAAAAGTTGCTACATCCTGAAAGAGTTAGTGCAACTGCAGGAAAAAGTGCTGCCTTCTGTTTTGATATATTGGACTGTTAAATTTTATCATTTTCATTCACGCCTTATAGGTAAATTGTCTCATATCATATGCAGATTTTTCCAGCAGGCCCCATATATCTTGTGCTAAATTCATGGGGCTGGATATTCATGTTTAATGTAGTCAGTCCAATATATTAATTCTAATGTATGGTGCAGAAATCTGCTTGACCAGCGGGGTTTTTGCCAAACTACTATAATATTTCTTGTGCTCTCACACTGGCCGGTCTCCAATGCAAAATGTGACCTTAATCACCTGTGGGGAATTGATCGGTGGAGTATTTTCTACTCCTTCACAGAAAATGCTTATCTCTCTGAAATGTACCTTATTTTTTGGCTTGGCAGAATTTTCTGAAAGACTTGTTAAAGAAAGCGAACAAACCTTACGACGATTCAAAGCTGGAGGAATATACACAGACTATGGTAAGACTCCCCTGTGGTACGGGTTTTAAGAAGATATCATGCAATTTTGTGTTTCACATTGAGAAAGTTGCTATTTTGTATCATGATGTCATTTTACTTTATCCTTCTGATCATGTCACTAGTGATCAGTAAAATGGAGACGTTGCATGCTCAGAAACTGGTTCCGTTACAAAATACAGTTTTGAGGCACTGGAATGTTTTAGTGGCTGGTAGGAAAGGTGCTAGAGAAGAACCGGGGGTTCATGTAAACCTCTTTGGGTGCATTTTAAGCCTTGCACCTTCTGATTGGTAAATGGTTACGAATACCCTGCTGGATTTATTAATTCCAGAGCTTGAATAAGATTTCTTTTGTATATAGGTTCCAATTGCAATGCTCGATAGACTAATTTTTAAGTGAACTGAACCTATTACCAATTATTTGTCCATGCCCATAGTTGCCCAGTTCCGAGTCTTTTACCTATATAATGATTCCCCAAGTTAATATTATTTTCAATGTTAGCAGCTGTAATTTTACAGTAAACTTAATTGTAGCAGCCAGTATCAGGCACTAGCTGCCAAGGCAAATAGGATTATGGGGTGCATTAAAAGGGGCATAGAGGCACATGGTGAGTACATTGTTCTCCCATTATACAAGTCACTGGTTAGACCACACATGGAATATTGTGTACAGTTTTGGGCACCAGCTCACAGGAAAGACATTGTAGAGCTTGAACAGGTACAAAGGCGGGCAACAAAAATAATAAAAGGACTGTGTGGACTACAATACCCAGAAAGATTAGCATGATTGGGGTTAATTAGTTTAGAGAAAAGACGGCTTCGGGGGGACATAATAAATATGTTTAAATACATCAAAGGTCAATATAGAGATCTCTCCCAATATTTATTTATACCCAGGACTGTATCTAGAACAAGGGGGCATCCTCTACATCTTGAGGAAAGAAAATTTCTACATAAACATAGAAAGGGATTCTTTACTGTTAGAGCAGTGAGACTGTGGAATTCTCTGCCAGAGGAACTTGTCATGGTGAATTCACTAACAGAGTTCAAAAAGGGTTTGGATGCATTTCTAGAGCGTGATAACATAACAAGTTATAGTGACTAGGATTCTGGAGAAGGGTCGTTGATCCAGGGATTTATTCTGATTACCAGACTGGAGTCGGGAAGGTATCTTTCCCTAAAATGAGGACAATTGGCTTCTACCTCATGGCAGGTTTTGCCTGCCTCTGGATCAACACTTTAGCAAAAATAAGCTGAACTGGATGGATGTCTTGTTTTTTTTCAGCCTTACAAACTATGTAACTATGTAATAGTTTACTGTCATACTTTGATCATGTACAGTTATATTTTGTCAGATGTTGGTAGTTTTTATTCCTTGAAGACAAATAAGAGGAGCCAGATTATATAGAGTAGGATTATCTGATACTTGGGATTATTGAACAATCCGTATAAACTTGGAAAGTTATAGTAATTTAGATTATGTTGATTTAGCTGCTATAGTATGCTATTTTATTATTAAAGTTCAGGGTGGATTTCCCATGAGGCATACTGGACATAAGCGTACAGGGGGTCTGGCTTTAAAGGCACTTACTGAGATGGACTATAACCCATCCAGCTTCATAGAGAGAGCACAAAGATAATAACAGACACTCAGTGCTCCTCCTATGTGTAATGATCTCTGTTAACAGGAGACTTAAAGAGAACCTGTCACCTAGTTTATGCCCCCCTTGCTGAGGACAGCACAAGCTAGTGTCAGACATGCTGTTTCCAGCGCTGTGTCCCTTATTCTGTAAGATGCTGTAGTTTTAGAGCATTTAAGGGGACATGTATGAAGATCGGCGCGTCGAAGCGCCTGTTTTCATGGGTTTTTGCGTGAAAACTGCGCCCTGATGTATGTTGGCACCGAAGTGCGCTCACACATGCGGGGCAAACTTCGACGCCTCCGACAGACAGACCACATTGGAATTGGTCTGCCTATCGGAGCTGTAATGCGCCTCACTTTGCCGACCCGCATTCATACATGCGTCGGAGATTTCGAATGTGGTGCGTCCCGCCCCAGAACGCCCACAGAACGCCCCTTCATGTTAGGCGCATACGAAAGTGGCGAAGCTTGCACCTAACAGTGCATTCCTGCGTCCGAAAGCAGAGCCGGCACAATGAGGCGCAGTATACGCCTGAAAACAGGCGAAAAGCCCGATCATACATGTCGCCCTTAATGCTCAAATCTACAGTCCGTTTTTTTCATACCCCGCCCACCTGAGGTTAGCCCCACCCACCTCAACTGATAAACCTATTACTTTGAATAGGTAGAAACATGTGAATAACTGCCAGGTGGGTGTGGCTAGCCTTTGGTGGGCGTGGCTAACACCTGCTCATGAATAAGATTTGAGCATTAAATACTCTAAAACTACAGCATCTTACAGAATAAGGGGCACAGCGCTGGAAACAGCAGGTCTGTCACTAGCTTGTGCTGCCCTCAGCGAGGTGGGCATAACCTAAGTGACAAGTTCTCTTTAATGAATGGAATAGGCTCCTCATATGTTTTTGCCAATAATAGTACATTGCATGATTCCCTCTGATCAATGGGGATAGAAGAAAATAATGAAAGCTATGTAATGACAAGTGACCAAAGACGTGGCCCTATTACATAGGTGAAGAGGGAGCACTGTAAGTGGGACGGTTACGGTGAGGTCATGGTGCTGCCGAGAACTGATGCTGCACCCCTTAATAGGTGTTTTTAATTAGGTTAGTGGTCAGCTATGTGGATTTGCAGGTGAAAATCCGCAAAACCTCATGGCCATTAACAATCAACCTGCATCTGTGTTGCCTTCCTTGTAAATAGCCTTCATGGTTTTACAAACGTTTACCTGCAAGTCTATGTGGTGGATCATTAAGGAGAACCTGTCACATAGGTTATGCCTCCCTTGCTGAGGAGAGCACAAGCCAGTGTCAGACCTGCTGTTTCCGGCACTGTGCCCCTTATTCTGTAAGATGCTGTAGTTTTAGAGTATTTAATGCTCAAATCTGGCAGTTTACAGCCAGAAAAGAGTCATATAAAGAGTCCGTTTAATTCATACCCCGCCCACCTCCCAACTGATTAACCTATTACTTTGAATAGGTAGAAACATGTGAATAAGGGTATATGCACATGGCTTAATTGTGGGGCGTACAGTACGGCCAGCAATTACGCCGGGTCTTCGGGAGTCGCGCTGATCAACGCGTACTCCCGCAACGCGGGGGTGCCGGCAGCTAGCCTGCCCCATAGACAAGCATTACTAAATGACATGTCAATTATCTCTCTGCGCGTACAAGACGATCGTATTGTACGCCCGTTGGAGAGGAGGTGTAATCCATAGTTCCCTATGAGAACTGTGGATTACCGTAATGATTGGGGCGCATTTCGCTCGTATTAGAGCGCAGTACACCGCGAAATACATGGCGAAATGGGAACCGTGGGAACTTACCCTTACTGTCAGGTGGGCGGGGCTTGTCTTGGGTGGGCGGGCTAACACCTGCTCATGAATAAGCTGGACTCTTTGGTGGCTGCAAACTGCAAGATTTGAGCATTAAATACTATGAAACTACAGCATCTTACAGAATAAGGGACACAGCACTGGAAACAGCAGGTCTGACACTAGCTTGTCCTGTCCTCAGCAAGGGGGGCATAATCTATGTGACAGGTTACTCGCCAGAGTAAAAACGTAGCAGTCTTCTCCATATCTAACTTTCCTCTACTCGGTGGTACAAAAACTCAAAATACATCTGATCCTAGAGGCCTTGAAATGTTTTGTGGCTCAAGACATCCTTTTTCAGAAGAAATGGCAAACTTTCACATGTGCAGCATGGAAATGTAATATGTACACACAGTTTTACTCTGTTCACCTGTCGAACCTTGTTCTCCAGGGGTGGATGCAGGAAACAAAATCCGTGAACTTGCAGAGTGATCCGTACTTTGTAGATTAGCTTTAGCACACAAAAAGGCATTATTTTATCTTTAAAATACGGGCTGGTGCCTGAAATGCGTCTGCTTAGCTGGAATGCCATACTCGTTGCCCCCCACCCAATCAGTCAGTATCGCTCTGCTCTGTACTGATTAGGGACAAAACCCTGAAACAGCTGCTGTATGCAGATGAGTGATACTGACTTGGCTAATATCCATTTTGCTTTCTGAAGACTCAGTGGCTCAAAATCAAATTGAGGATTTGTTACATCAAATAGAGGGCACTTGAGCTTCTTAGCTCCTTTCCCATCATGCCTTGTGATATGCAGATGCTTAGTAGATGGCAAAAAGGCAATTCAAAACTCTACACACCAATTTGGTGCTCTCCCCAAGGAGAGATGTTCCCCTTTCTGATGCTTGTTGTATAGTCCTTTTAAAAAGAAATAGAACAAAAGAATGTAAATTTTAAATACAGAAAATAATGTGGTGGTTAATGTAGAGAGAGGATAATATTTCAGCTAATGCAAATGACTGGAGTATAGGTTTTTCACTGGGAATAATATAAACAAGTCCATACAATATCCTAAAGCTGTGAACAGGAGTTTAAGAGTCTATATTATAGAATATATAGTAATCTGGTAACTACTTAATTGTTGAACAGTCATTTCCGTGCACCCCTGGGCAATGTAGTTTATCTCCATGGCCCTTAATTTACTTACTTAAAGGGGTTATTTTATGAATCATTTTTATACCAAGTCCTTAAAGGCTGTTAATAGCAGTTTAAAAGTAATTTACAGCATTTCTGGCATTACAAAAATCATGTGTTGCTTCCCTGATGCTGATCTGTGGTGTTGGGGTCAGTCTCCTTCCCTTTGCTGGTGAACAGTATAATCCCTTTTTAACTATACTGCTGAAGTAGGCTTCTCAACTATAGTGCCATACTGCTGCAGGGGCTCTGCTCCTTCCTGGCAGGTAGGAGAGAAAGAAGATTTTTCTTGGCTGTTCTTCTATGAACAGAGGATTACATAGACATGGCTGTTAAAAGAGTGATTGAGCATGTGTGTCCACCAGCACTCATCTTATTAGGAGGACATGCACATTGCTATACACTTTAAACACCAGGTGGTGCCTTAGTATGTAAATGTCATAACTTTACCCTGAACTGTTTTTTTTAAGGCATTTAACTGCTGCTCAACCACATTTTAGCGAAAGCATTTTTGCTTTATCATCCTGCCTTTCAACAGATGTAACTTTATTTTTATGTCAACATAGCCAATTTGGGGCTTGATTTTTGCAGAATGGGTTTTGTATTTTTAATGCAACCATTTAATGTATTGAGAAACTGAAGAAAAATGTGAATCAGAACAAGAAAAATCACACCTCAACAATACAGCGAGGGAGAAAATATACCTCTTGACCAAAAAACAACAATGAAACTAAAGAGGAAGTACAGTCCTAAAATATAACTTTTAATTCAAAAGTGATAAAATAACACAATGTGCAGCATCTCCGTACAAGTATTCCAAAGATCATAGAGAACAATAATTGGGACCCAAAAGCAAATGACCTATGTGGCTTTAAAAGGCTCTTAAACCCTTACCTACTGCAACAACAGGAGTATTGCCCCGATAAGGGCATTCCTGCCACCGACCTGACCCTATAAAACCCTATGGTCCCATCCCAACATGTTTCGATCATCCAAATTCTTTAAGTTGATCGCATCAGGGGACGATAAGGAAAACAAATGGACCAATAAGGGGTCAAAAAATAATGTGAAACTGAATTACACACAGTCAGGAAATACAGAGTACCTGGTCTACTGATGTCAAATATGAGTCTTCAGAAAAGCCAATGAAACAAGCCAATAGATATAGGTATGGTGAACTCATATCAATCAGTCAGAACAGTATTGATACATCGAAGAACAGATGGGACCCTTCTCTCACCCTGTAAGGGTGTTACAGCTTCGGCTTTATCAAATATATTGTACATCACTCTTTGGCCACTTATTGGTACATTTGTTTTACTTATCGTCCCATGATGTGATCAACTTAAATAAATTGGATGAATGAAACATGTTGTGATGGAACCATAGGGTTTTATAGGGCCAGCATTAATAGGGTCAGGTCGGTGGCAGGAACGCCCTTATCGGGGCGATACTCCTGTTGTTGTAGTAGGTAAGCGTTTAACAGCCTTTTTAGGGCGACATAGGTTGTTATTGGATCCCAATTATTGTTCTCTATGATCTTTTGGAATACATGTAAGGAGATGCTGTATATTGTAGTATTTTAACACTTTTGAATTTAAAGTTATATTTAAGAACTGTACTTTCTCTTTTGTTTCATTATCAAAACAAGGAAAGCCACAACAACAAAAAAATCTAATAGTAGAACTAAGATGGTAGACCTGGGGGCTTTCTCAAGGTCCCACCTGACATGCCAATTGCTGCACAGCCTGCCATTGCATTGGGGGGGCAATCAGGTGACAGAGGATGGTTTTCTGTCTAACAGCTTAGATCCTGTTGCCACTATTGAGTGTTGTATCCAAGTGGTTGAAGGACCAGCTAGATGTTATCTACAGTGTCAGATGCAGTAACCAACCATCACTCGTTGTCCATGGAGTGGGCTCCGTACATCCAGACCAACATGATGACGCACATCTACATTTTTATTTTTTTTTTGATAATTTGGTGCTTTATTAAAATAAACATTGGGGCAGATCTCTCACAGCACACTTCTCATTTTCAAGTGTAAGAAATGTTTAGTTACTACAGGCAACAAAGACAGTTTATCTTGTGGCTAGTTTCATAAATCTCCCTCATTGCTTTCGAATCATAACCCCTTTAATTGTAGATTTCAACAATGTCCATGACGCAGAGCAGAATATTCATCTATCTATTCTGCTGCAGGGCAAAGTTTGGTCACTGTCAAGGTCATACAGGAATTTGATCAGTGAGGACTTGGCAGCAGCTAGATATGCAGATAGATCCTGTGTCTCGCAGGAGTGCTTTAAAGTTGGGGAAAAAATCTGCAATAAAAGAATTATATTCCTAGATGGTCTGGTGTGTATATATCATCCATATAGAGAATTATTCCTATTAAATACATATTATACTTTCAAGCAACTGTAAATATTCCCTAAGATGAAGAAACCCATATAGTAGTTTTGTGATGATGATCACATATTAGACCAGGGGCACCATCAGGGCAGTACTTCTGTCAGGGATTCTGATCAATTTTAGCAAAATAAAGCTCATATATATATATACAGTGGGGAAAATATTTAGTCAGCCACCAATTGAGAAAGTTCTCCCACTTAAAAGGATGAGAGAGGCCTGTAATTGACATCATAGGTCAACCTCAACTATGAGAGACAAAATGAGAAAACAAATTCAGAAAATCACATTGTCTGATTTGGAAAGAATTTATTTGCTAATTAGGGTGGAAAATAAGTATTTGGTCGATAACAAAAGTTCATCTCAATACTTTGTTATATATCCTTTGTTGGCAATGACAGAGGTCAAAGGTTTTCTGTAAGTCTTCACAAGGTTGGCACACACTGTCGCTGGTATGTTGGCCCATTCCTCCATGCAGATCTCCTCTAGAGCAGTGATGTTTTGAGGCTTGGCAACACGGACTTTCAACTCCCTCCAAAGGTTTTCTGTGGGGTCGAGATCTGGAGACTGGCTAGGCCACTCCAGGAACTTGAAATGCTTCATACGAAGCCACTCCTTTGTTGCCCTGGCGGTGTGCTTGGGATCATTGTCATGCTGAAAGACTCACAATCTCACCATACATGGCTCCATTCAGTCTTTCATGTACACGGATCAGTCGTCCTGGTCCCTTTGCAAAGAAAGCTCCAAAGCATGATGTTGCCACCCCATGCTTCACAGTAGGTATGGTGTTCTTTGGATGCAACTCAGCATTCTCAGCATTTCTACCAAACAGTTCTACTTTGGTTTCTTCTGACCATATGACATTCTCCCAATACTCTTTTGGATCATCCAAATGCTCTCTTGCAAACTTCAGATGGGCCCGGACATGTACTGGCTTAAGCAGGGGGACACGTCTGGCACTGCAGGATCTGAATCCCTGGCGGCGTAGTGTGTTATTGATGGTAGCCTTTGTTACATTGGTCCCAGCTCTCTGCAGGTCATTCACTAGGTTCCCCATGTGGTTCTGGGATTTTTGCTCACCGTCCTTGTGATCATTTTGACCCCATGGAGTGAGATCTTGCGTGGAGCCCCAGATCGAGGGAGATTATCAGTGGTCTCGGACGTCTTCCATTTTCTAATTATTGCTCCCACAGTTGATTTCTTCACACCAAGCTGCTTGTCTATTGCAGATTCAGTTTTTCCAGCCTGGTGCAGGGCTACAATTTTGTTTCTGGTTTCCTTCGACAGCTCTTTGGTCTTCACCATAGTTGAGTTTGGAGTGTGACTGTTTGAGGTTGTGGACAGGTGTCTTTAATACTGATAACAAGTTCAAACAGGTGTAATTACCACAGGTAATGAGTGAAGGACAGAGGAGGCTCTTAAAGAAGAAGTTACAGGTCTGTGAGAGCCAGAAATCTTGTTTGTTTGTAGGTGACCAAATACTTATTTTCCACCATACTTTGCAAATAAATTCTTTCCAAATCAGACAATGTGATTTTCGGGATTTGTTTTCTCATTTTGTCTCTCATAGTTGAGGTCGACTTAGGATGTCAATTAGAGGCCTCTCTCATCTTTTTAAGTGGCAGAACTTGCACAATTGGTGGCTGACTAAATACTTTTTTCCCCACTGTAGTACAATATACGTAGTGGGCAGAGGGCCTAGATATTTCAGCAGTATGGATTCCTGAAATTAGTTATGGCAGCCCTGTATAAGGCATAATCCATTCTACTTACTGTCTTCCGTTTGAGTATTAATTTTTTAACACACCTGGTATTATTCTCTTGCTGTGGGTGTCTATTCTGCAATACTGCCAAATCTGGCCATACAGTATACATTAGATATGTCGGTTAAATGTTTGTTTGGCCAATAGCTATCTTTTCCAATACTCCTGCACGTATGTTCTCTAGGCTTAGCCATCCAATCCCATGTTTTTATGGATGGCACCTCCGTCCTTCCCCCCAAACTAAGGGATTGTCAGCTGAAATTCTCCATCTCCCGTCATGGGTGAGTCAGAAGGACACCTACACACTTCGGATCGTTGGCTGTTCTAGCTGAAATAAGGAGGTCTGACCAACAATAATCCAACGCATATGACTTTTTTTACGGACTAAACATAATTTTCACTCTATATCTCACTTTCCTACTTCCTATGTATTCCATTTCTGTTAGCTTCTCACTTTTCATAGAAACGAGGCAAAACTGAGCCTCTTCCTTCTGAGATAAATGATGCACAGATAAGATTCTAAGCAATTTTCCTCTCGAAACTGCTCTACTGATAAAACTCAATACTATCTCAATCACTGTTGTCTGCAATCAATGTAGCCCACTCTCTGCATTCCCAATACATAAAGTCAGAGGCTGCTATTGCTATATATTATGGTGAAACCTGCTTCTTCTACTGTCACATTCTACGTGTCTTCATCTTTCTAACTGGCAGATATAGTCCTAAAAAAAATTATCTAAAACAATCATCACAAAGCACATTGTTTATTTCCCAGAGGTTTTCTTATGATTTTTCAGGCAGGTTTGTTTCAAAACCCATGAAGAAAAGGTCTCCCACTCCTATAACCAGTCCCTCTGTACTCTACATTGAATCATTTTTTTTAGAATTTGTTTTATTACTGCTTGTACCATTTCCCTTCTGTTTGTTTTAAGTAAACATAGGAATTGAATCACAGACTGTCCCAGTAGTAGCGGGGACTCACCAAAAGCCCAGCTCAAAAAACTCACAGAAAAGAACACTATCTAGGGCTTCACCAATGCATCATGATTGGGAAGTGTAAGGGTATATACAAACTTCAGTCTATATCTTTTGGCATAGCCACTCTATCTGTCCCCTGATGAACCCCTGTAGATCCTAATAGGGGGAAACACATCGCGATGGGGCTGTGTGCCTTTTAACAAACATTTTTTTAGGATTTTTTTTGTCTCTATAGCGTTATTTAGCATAGGGACAGTCATCAAAGGACAGGGCCGTCCTTTTTGGGACGCATACTCTGTCTTGTGTGAGGTAAGAGCATAGGGACCTCTTCATAGAGACATCCTGATATCAAAAATTGGAGTCTCATTTTGTCTGATGGTGTGAGAAATCGCTTTTCTGAATCTGCTAACCGTGAGTAATGACACACCAATATTTTTCAAACAGTTATGGGTCTATGCATTATGTCTCTTTGAAAAACCTTTTTGTATAAAAAGCTGAGATTATAGAGTTTGTATATAAATATTGTTAAGAGTTATTATATAAGGATGTTTTAAAGGTAATTATTTAAAGTTATATTTTAGTAGGGCCCTAGATAGTGTTCTTTTCTGTGAGTTTTATTTTTACACATAGGAATTGGTCACAGCAGATGGAAGAAGAAAGCTATTCCCAAAGTTAACGCCGTCCTCTTTTTTTAAACATGGCAGGGAAATGGGCCAACAAGTGGTTTTGTAAATGATCCCAAAAACTGTAAACAGTATACAATCATTTCAGTTAAGAGTACAGTGATATTATTTGTGATCTGGATGTAAAACAGATGTAATAAACATAATTCAGATACTTTATGTTGGAGCACAAATGGAAGACTTGATGCTAACCAGTTCTAGCCGTGGACGTGAGAGTTATGTCAGTTCTAGTCATGGATGTGATGGTGGAAAACAAATCTAGCATCATAGTTGAAAATCTTGCAGGCTGTATACCAGTGGAAGATGTAGAATAATTATGGCAAGGTCAACAAAGAATAGATACTTAGTGAAAAAGACCTCCCACCACGTACTGTGTTTTCGGCCATTTAGCAGATGCTGTGCACAATACAGATCAAATTACTATAATTTATGATTACCATCTTTATGTTAGGACACCCAGTAAGTGCATCCTTGAGTGGCAAAAAGCAGGCTACATTTCAAATGACACATGTACTATATCAACTAAAGCCAGAAGTATGTCCTTCATTGAGAAGCTCAGATTTGCTTTAAGCAGCCTCTAAAGAAAAATAATGGCATGTGAGGAGAGAACCAAATTGGTGTGTAGAGTTTTAAATGGCCTTTTTGCCCCCTACTAAGCATCTGCATATCACAAGGCATTATGGGAAAGGAGCGGAGAAGCTCAAGCGTCCTCTATTGGATGTAACAAACCCTCAATTTGCTTTTGACCCACTAAATCTTCAGAATGCACCCCGAAATAGCTGCTGTATGCAGATAAGTTATACTGGCTTGGCTAATATCCCCTTTTGCTTTCTGAAGACTCAGTGGGTCAAAAGCAAATTGAGGATTTGTTACATCCAATTGAGGGTGCGTGAGCTTCTCAGCTCCTTTCCCATAATGCCTTGGTATTAACAATCGCAGTGATACCTATTTCATTTAGAACAAGCTTTAAGGGTATCGGGCTACATCATAGCCAAACGTTTCCTTTATAGAATATACTTTTTACAAAGCTTGAGCTAAATGACCTACCAGGGACAGACACATGTTGTGGAGGATAATAATATAATGACATGCTTGCCCCTTTTACAGATGCCCAAAAGTCCACAAAAGTGATAGCAGACACACATGGTACACTTTCATGTCCATGTCTTCTAGACATGACAATGCTGTCCAGCCTACGCAAATCTGCTCCTGGGCTGGTGGGAGGATCACCTTGTTTTTGGTGACGCTAATACATTCGGTACAGATGACATTTTATTTTGGACAAGGTATATCGATGACATCCTGGTTTTGTGGAATGGGACTCAAGAAGGATTTAAGGCCTTTGTTGATTTTTTGAATGAAAATAATGATTTGAATCTTCGTTTCATGTATGAGATTAACGAGATGTCTCTTTCATTTTTGGATGTTCATATCTGGAAGACAGGGGGGGTTCCCCTAGAGACCCAATCTTTGGGAAGCCTACATACAATTCCCTCTTGAGGTGGACAGCACATCCTGTCCCTCTCAAGGGGAACCCCAAAAAGCCAACATTAAAATTTGGGGAGAAATTGTTCTACCCATTGGAATTTAAAAAATCAACTGGATTGGGGGAACGTTTTTTTGATGAGGCTATCCGGGGGGGTCCTTAGAGAAGCCTATAAAAATGCTCTAAAAAAACCCAAAGGAGCACACTCTTGATTCTTAAGAGTGATTCGATTTAAAGAAAACGGGGGGACTTGCCAAATTTGGGGATTTTTGATGGAGCGGCTGCTCCTTTGGGGAAATAACTAAAAGAATTGGGAAACCCCAAAACTGGACTAACCTGGGAAGGTGAAGGGGGAATATCCCATTCACCTAGGTAAGGGTAAAAATTGGGACTTTTTAGTCCTACCCATTTTGAAGGCTTTTGACCCCTGAATTGGCTCAATAACATGTCCGGGGTGTTTCAGATGTTTTGGGTTGCGTTGCGTTAATTTCTGGAAACCCGGAAAAAATTTTCCAGCAACGGTTAACGGGATTTCCAGATTGGCCAATTTCATAAATTCAAAAAAGTAAAGGCGTGATCTATAAAATCATTGTAACTGTGGTCGGGAAAACATTGGAAAGCCCACAAAAAATTTCGTGGGCGTGTTGGTAAACATTAAATGATTCAAGCTTGGAAAGGATCCCCCAAATTGCAAGCATATATGTAACAAATGGTGGTGTTTTGAAATTGTCAAGTTTGGGGGGTTGACGGGTTTTTTCCCCCCCTTTGGGGGCGGCAACTGGGAAGGTTCTGCTTCAGAGGGAAACCGAGGGTTTTTTTTTGACTCAAAAACTTTCCCCCCCAAAAGGACTGAATGAAGGGTTGGTTTTTGCTGTTTCTTTGAAAATCCTTGTTTCCGTATTCAGCCTTATCCATTTACTAGTTGTTCCTGGCGGTTTTGTTTAACTATTCCTTGTTTCCGCTTTTCAGTTTTTTCCCCCATTGACTAGTTTTCCCTGAGTCATGTTCAATACCTTTTTGCCCTTTTTTGTTTTAACTTGGCGCAGTATAATTCTGGTCTCTGTGTCCTGCCCTGGTTTTTGTACTTCAGGTTCCGGGGTTTACGGGTCACTGTTAGTCATGTGACCGGCTGGGGCCCGAGACCGGAATAGGGCGGCGGTTGGCGCTCCCGGCTGCCTTATTCCCGGGTGGCGCTTGTACTGCGCTCCCCCCTTTACCTAGGAGGGGGGATCCCCCATAGGTCTTTTTTGGGGGGATCATCTGTCTGGAGGATCCCCCAAAATTTGGCGCACTATTGTAACGGTGTGGTTTGTGAGTAATGAAAAAACCTGCGGTTTAGAGCAGTTTTTCTTTTCATTAACCATTGGGGTTTTTTTTTTTGAAAACTCTTACAGGATTTTGTGGTATTTTGGTTATTGTATGCTTTTGATGGGAACTGTTTTTCTATGAACTTGGGAATACTCATGGGAAGGTGGGGATGTATCCATACATTTTTAAATACCGGCGGTAGGGATCCCATATACATTGTTTATTTGAGAGTATGATATTCTTTTGAGGGGAACAGTCTTTTTATGCCCTTGGGGGAGATCCTTTGGTATATGGGGGAGTTATTTAGTACTTTTTAAATCCCGGGATGTTTGGTTTTCTTCCCAGGTTCATAGATTCAAAAATTATCACCCCCAGGAAACTTTTCCCATTAACCATTTTTTTTATTTTAACTGTCCTGATAAGGAAAATACCTTTGATCGTGGGGCAAAAAAAATTTGGGGCCCTTGGGGGGACAGTTTTAAATTTATTTAAAATTTATATACCCAATTGCCGTTGCGGGGAATTTTTGCCGATTTAAAATCTTTAGGGATTGAGTGGATACCTCCCATTTTTTCCGTTTTTTTGATCCCCTTATATAGGGGGTCGCAGTGGACACCATACCTCTGCCCTCCTTTGGTGGAAGACCATTAACCCCATATACTCTTTTGAATCAACCTTTAAAAAAACTCTAGTATGGACCTGATTTTGGGGCCTTTATCTATTCTGGACCATTTTGCCCCGCACTTTATTTTTCCATACTAATCCCCTGATGAAGTGTTGGAGGGACTAGAAAAAAGTGGGAAAATTTTAGTTTTAGGGTTTTATATAGATAGGGTGGGGTTTCCGGACAGGGCCCCCCTTTTGGGGGCGCATTCCTTTTGGGGCTTTGGGGTTTAGCTAGAATTTTTTTGTGGCTAAGATATTTTTTTTTTTGTTTTTGTTTTTTTTTTTCTTTTTTCTCTTTTTTTAGAGTTTTTCATTAAAAGTGAAGTTTTATTAATATTTTTGTTGGTTAGGATATTGGTTTTTTCATGTTATATATTGGGGAATTTTTTTTAAATACTTTTTTTCCCCTTATTGTCTGGTTTATTAGTAATTGTTTACGGTTTTAATGGCAGGCCCCCTTTCGATAGGTTTGGACCTAGTAATGGTTGACGGAGGCTAAGGTTTTTTTTAAAACAGGTCTTGATACAGCGGAAAATTTCCCCCCTACGTTTAAAGCAGCATTTAGAAACTTAATTTTGTGAAAAGAGCAATATTTTTGGGTGGGGGTAAAAAGTTTGAAGCGAATTAAAAAAGGGGTTTTTCCCTGGGGGTCGGAATCACCTTAACCCCCAAACAAAAAAAAGGCTCTGCTTTTCTGTCTATTGGGGAAAAGGAAGCGACTACGAGTCCCCCAGGTTTTGGCAACTGCTTTTGGATGAGAGAGGGTTCTAATTTGGAGTCCCTGAATGCAAATTAAAAAAAAACAGGTTGATGGACTAAGCATTTAAAAGGAGAAAACTTTCAGCTAAGGAAAAACAATTACAAAATACAAAGAAAGTCCTTTTCCTTTAAGGAACGCAAGCATAAACATTTACTGTAAAAGTGAACGTTTTTAAAAGGTAAAAAGGGCCCCATCCTTTTGGGGGAAGGGATACTAGACGGGAACCCAGAGACGGACTTTCCTTACGAAAATGAAAATCAATTTAGTGGGGGCTCAACATGAGAAGAGCAAGGGGCCCCCAAAGGAAGAGGTAGGATAATCGGAAAGAGGTTCGGTAGGGGAGTGCAAGAGATCGGCCCTTTTTTGGGGGATACAAAATCCCCTGAGGAATGCAAATCCTTTTCGCAAAATTGGCCTCTCAAATCCAATACCCATCGGGTGTCTTTGGATTGCCTCTGGTATTAAAACAACACCAAATGTGATTATAAATAAATCAAAAGAGTCCTTAGTGAAATTGAGCCCCAAAATATTTGAGTAAAAAGGGTTATCTTTTGTACCAACAGGGGGGTTCGATTGTTTCACTGGGGAAGGGGCCGAACCTCTTTGTGAAAAATTTCTTGGTATAATTTTTTCACTTAGGAACAAGTGGGGTGTTCGGCTGGGTTACCAGTTTACAGCTGGATGAAATGGGAAATACTTGAGAGCCTCACTGGGATTCCCTAACCTTATGGGAAAGGGCCCCCCTTTACTGGTTAAAAAAAAAAAAGACCTATACCTCCTCAAAGCGATCTCATACATTTATCGTTTGAGTTGACCCTAACGAATAGAGAAATTGGACAAAAGAGGGGTTAGATGGAAAAGCGTAAGGATGAGTTAGAGTATTAAGATCTGGCTGAAGATAAGAAAATTTTATATAAAACCTCGCAAGGGGGGAAATTATGATCCTTGATATGAGAGTATGTACCCTATGTGTTGACAATCTTGAAAAATAGGGATGGATATGAAATTTTTTAGCAGCAAACCCACTCTATCCCATCTTGAAGAACTTAAATTTATCTTATCAGAAAACTCTGGGTTTAGGTCTCTTTGTAAGGATGGTTTGTTTTATGCGCCCCCCTTTTCCCAGGAGGCGATTTTACTGCTTTCCCAAGGTTTTAAAAAAAGTGTTCCCTTGCGGGCAGACCCTTGTCTTGGGTGGGGGAAGCCTTTGCCAAAATAGGCCCATATCGGGAAAATTTTGGCTCCCTTTGTGGTGGCACTTCCATCATACATAGGGATTCATGGATTGTTTCGCAAGTTGGGGGGTTTTCGGTGCCCAGTATGCCCTTTTGGCGGCATTGCGGAGGCTCTTTATCCTCCATCCCAAGATTGCGGTTGGGGAGCCGTAAGAATTTTTGGGTGACGGGAATGTCCGTTTCAGGAACATAAAGGGGTGTCCTCCAATTTCTTGGTTTGTTCTCACAATAAAATTTTTTGTTTAATAAGAAGTTCACCGTCAGGGGCCGGGCCATGGGTGCTTCTGTGCGCCCCCTAGCCCAAATCTGCTCCTGGGGGGATGGGGGGATCACCTTGTTTTGGTGACGTAATACATTCGGGACGGATGAAATTTTTTTTGGGGAAGGTATTCGTGACATCCTGGTTTTTGGAATGGGACCCCCAAAGGATTTAGGCCCTTTTTTGATTTTTAATGAAAATAATGATTTGAATCTTTTTTTCACGTTTAATTCGAGATGTCTCTTTCATTTTTGGTGTTTATATCTGGAAGAAGCGGGGGGTTCCCTGAACCAAATCTTTTGGAAGCCTACGTACCAAAAACCCCCCTTTAGGGGGGCAGCAGTCATCCTGCCCCCTCAAGAGGGGAATCCCAAAAAGGCAATACTTAGTTGAGGAGAAAAATTTTTTCCCTTTGGAATTTAAAAATCAATCTAGGGACTTAGGAAACGTTTTTCTTATAGAGGCTATCCGGGTGGGGTTTTAAAAAGCCATAGGAATGCTTTACAAAAAACCAAAAAAGCACCTCTTTTTCCTAAGAGTGTTTTTAGTAAAGAAACTGGGGGGTCTTCCACCCAATTGGGGGTTTTATGGAGGGTGCCCCTGTTTGGGGGATAACCAAAGAATTGGGGAAAAAAACAAGCGGGCTCAGACCTGAGGAAGGTATAGGGGAAATATCCCCATTTTCACCCCATCGTAAGGGTTAAAAGGGATTCGGGACTTTTTAGTCCATAGCCCTTTTGAAGGAATTGAGCCCCAGAATTGGTCAATAACCGTCCTGGGATGTTTCAATGTAGTGGGTTCGTTGCGGGTTTTAAATTTTTGGAAACGGAAAAAAAATTTTTACAGCAACGGCTAAAAGGGGGGTTTCCAATTGGCCAATTCATAAATTGCAGAAGAAGGCGTTTTATCTATAAAATCAATTGAACTGTGGTCTGGAAAATTTGGGAAAACCACAAGAATTTCATAGGGTGTGGGGTTAAATTTTGAATGTTCAAGCTGGTAAGGTACCCCAAATTTCAAGACATATATGTAACATACATGGGGTGATTTTGAAATGTTTCAAGTTTTTTGGGGATTGCAAGTTTTCCCCCCTATTGGGGCGGAAAAATGGGGTAGGTTTCTGCTTTAAGGGAACCGAGTGGATTTTTTTTCAAAACTGTCTCCCCACAAGGGACGAAGAACGGGTTGGGTTTTTGCTGTTTCTTTGAAAATCTTGTTTCCGTTCTCGCCCTTTTTCCCTTTACTAGTTGTTCCCACGGGTTTTTTTTTAAACAAAAACCTTGCCCTCTTTCGCTTTTCCCATTGACTGTATTCCTGACTGTATGTTCATACTGTTTTGTCCTTTTGTTTTTAAATTGGGGGAGTAAACTTTGCTGTCTCTGTGTCTTGCGCCCGGGTTTTTTTATCTGTAGGTTCGGGTTAAGGTCAGCTGTTCATCATGTGACGGCTGGGCGCCGAGACGGGAATGCGGGGGGCGCGTTGGCGCCCGACTGCCTTATTCCGGCGTGTGCAGCTTGTGACGAGCTGCCCTTTACCTGAGGAAGAGGACCCCCCTAGGGCTGTTTTGGGGATTCTGTCTGAAAGGATCTCCAATAATGCGCTCACTATTTTTAACGGTCGGTTGTGAGTATATGTAAACCTGCGGATTAGAGCAGTTTTTTGTCATAAAAACTTGGATTTTGTCAATTTATTAATAGGACTTTTTTGGTTTTTTTGATATTTTTGCTTTTTACTGGGAAAAGTTTTTCTTATGACATTGTGGATACTCAGGGCATAGGTGGGAGTGTATCCCTTAAAGTTTAAATACCCGGCGGTATGGATCCCATATAACTTGTTTATATTGGATATGTTTTTTTTTGACTGGGAACACTTTTTCTATGACACCCTTTGGGAGATCCTTGGTATATGTGAGGAGTGTATTTAGTACATTTTAAATACCGGGTGGGTTTTGGTTTTTTATATACCATGTTTCATAGATTTAAATAAGTTTAAACCCAAAATTTTGCATATATACACTTTTTTTGTATCTTAATCTGTCCTGAATTTTCAGGAAATACCTTTTGATTTGAGGCAAAATTTGGGGTCCTGCTGGGAAATGTTTATATTATATATCCAATTGACCTTGCTGGGAATTTTGCCCCATTTTTTTTCTTTAGGGGTTTGGGGGGGTACCATACAATTTTCTAATGTTTTTTTGACCCCTTTATATAGATCGCAACACCTACCACTGTCCTCCTTTGGTGGAATGACCATTAAAAACTCCAATATGGGTGAATCAAAGTTTAGACAAAAATCGTAGTTAGGGCCTGAGTTTTTGGTCCCTTTTTTATTCTGACCCTTTTGCCCGCACTTTTATATTTTCCATCTAAGTCCCCTTTTAAGTGTTGTGAGGGGCTAGAAAAAAAATTTGGGGCATTTTTGTGTTAGGGCTTTATATGATAGGGGGTGGTTCCGGACAGGGCCGCCCCTTTTCGGGGCGCACTCCCCGTGTGTCTTTAGGGTGACTAAAATTTTTTTTTAGGTTTAAGATATTTGTTTTTTTTTTTTTCTTTTTCCCCTCATTTTTTTGAGATTATCATTAAAAGTGAAGTTTTAATACATGATTTTTGTTGGTTAGGATATTCCCTTTTACAGATGCCCAAAAGTCCACAAAAGTGATAGCAGACACACATGGTACACTTTCATGTCCATGTCTTCTAGACATGACAATGCTGTCCACTTAACCTTTTCAATGTCAAAGTACAGACTAGGGACTGTCTAAAACCCATACCAGCCGATGCCGACTCAAGAGTCCTTCTAGGATTTTATTAATTATTATTTTACTAGAAACCTTGGACATTATTTTTACTGTGTTAACATCTGAAGGAAAACAGATTAATGGTCCAATACCATGGTCTACTGGAACCCTCTTGGAGGTCTACAGGTAAATTTCTGTCTATAGACTACACAGATACGTGTCCATAACAGGAGTATGCTACAAATTTTCTGAGCATCGTAATAATTGTGCTACAGAAATTTGGGGAAATAAGGGTTAAGACTAAAGATGACACTTTAAAAAATGAACATTAACTGATTTAAATTTCAAGTCCCCTATGCACAGTAAATAACAAGAAAAAAAATCAGGCTAATCAAGGCCATCATTTTAAACATTTCCCAAGACCATTGTTCAAAGCACTAGCTGCGTTTGACTTCATTATCATATAATTGAGAGGATTCCCAAGTCTTTGTGATTGTGTTTCCTGCTCTCAGTGGTATCTAATGCTACACACCAAGACGCAGAGTATATCAGCCGTGACATATAGTATTATGGAGGATATGAACAGTGGAATTAAATGTACTTTGTTCAAGTATGTTTAACTGCATGTAACTGCATATACGTCTCTAGGTTTTGCATGACTGTACAACATAGTTACATAGTTTATACAGTTGTAAAAAGACAAACATCCATCCAGTTCAGCCTGTTTTCTTTTAGTTCTACAATGAGGTAGATGCCAATAGTCCTTATTTAAGGGACAAAATTCCTTCAGGACTCCAAATCTGGCAATTACCTGTCCTGGAACACGGAGAATAGGCACCCACCAAACACATAGCCTACTCCCGATAAGAGCCGACCCAGGAATGGCTGAAAACAGCCACACTACTATACCCAGCTGCCAACCACTTATTGTGGCCGATGACATACATAAATGACTCCTAAATGGCTTGCAATTATCCTGCTTTGCTACAGGCACAAACATGTGACTGCCTGAGCTCGCTCTGCCACAATATGTATATACAATATATATGGATCAACAACCCTTTTCCAATAATCTAGTTGCTATAACCAGTAATATTATTGCATTCCAGAAAGTCCCCCTTTAAATTAATTTAGTTAGTTCACTGCAACAAATTCCCCTGGCAGAGAATTCCATAGTCTCACTGTTCTTACAGTTAAGGCTATGTTCACACGGCTTATTTGGATGAGGTTTAGGATGAGGTTTTCAGAGCGTTTCCTCATCCAAAACACTTCCAAAACGCTCCCAGTTCATTTAATTAATTCCTATGTAAAATCTCGTTGTAGTTCACACACCGCGAGGTTTTTACACGCTTCTTTGGAAAGAAGTGTCATGTCAATTCTTGAAGCGTGTTTTCGGCGTGGTTTTGGTCCTGGCTATTAATTTGTATGGGTGAACACCTGATCCAAAACCTCGCCGAGAAACACCTCTAAAACCTCTTCTGAAGAAGCGTGTTTCAGGTGAGGTTTTGATGTGGTTTTGGGGCGAGGAAACGCTCCGAAAACCTCGTCCAAATAAGCAGTGTGAACATGCCCTAAAGAAAGTATCGTCTTTGCTCTAGACGTAGAGGATGCCCCCTTCTTATGGATTCAGTCCTGGGTATAAATAGATCATAGGAGAGATCTCTATATTGACCTTTAATATATTTAGACATATTTATTAGGTCACCGCACAACCATCTTTTATCTAAACCAACCAACCCTAATCTTTCTTGGATTTGTAGTGTACTCTTTCCTTTTATTATCTTAATTGAATGCCTTTTAACCTGTTTAAGCTCTGTTGTGTCTTTCTTGTGCACCGGTGCCCAAAACTGTACACAATATTTATGCGCGGTCTGACCTTTGTACAATGGGAGAATGATGTTCTCACTGTTTGCATCTAAGCCCATTTAAATGCACAATATGATCTTATTTGCCTTGGCAGCTGCTCCCTGACAATGGCTGCTACAATTAAGTTTACTATCCACTAAGATTCCCAAGTCCTTCTCCATGTCACTTTTACCCAGCGTTTTTTCCATTTAACATGTAGTCATGTAATGGATTTTTCCTCCCCATGTGCATAACCTTGCATTTATCTGTGTTAAACCTCATCTGCCACTTCTCTGCCCAAGCCTCTAAGCTATCCAGATCTTTTTGTAACTGTACATCATACCCCATTGTAGTAATTACTTTACACTGTTTAGTATCATCTGCAAAAAAAAATTGATATTCTACTGTGCAATCCCTCTGCAAGGTCATTAATACCTATATTAAAAAGAAGACAGCCCAATACCCATGGGATTGGAATAGGCTATCCAGCATCCAGAAAGACTGGTTGACACAACAAAATGGTTGTGTGTGGCCCCATGGCTAGATTATAAAGGCTAACTGCGGGTGGGGGGCCCTGCCTTTAGTGACTTCAGGGGAGAGTCTCATAATGCTTCCCTGGCGCCACTTAAATTTAAAGAGCCTCCAGCAGCTGGACGGCTCCAGGAGGTTTGCCAGCACTCTCTCGAGTGCTGGAGAGGTTTCCTATGTACGGCAAGAGTTGGCAAGTATCCCTTAGCACCACAGTGTACATTTAAGCCACAATTAGGCTGTTGACTTTCTGTACAGGTGTTCCATGCAGTGCAGATTTTTTAATCCACAGTATATCAATTTAACTTCAACTGGGAAATCAAAATCTGCAACCATCAATTGTTACTTTCTTGTGGATTACCTATGGGACGTCAGCAAAATCTTCACGTCCAGAGTAAAAAAAAAACACTGTATTAAAAATTTTAAATAGATATAAAAAAAAAAAACACCTCCCTCCCCAATGCGCCTCCGGTCCTTCACCTTTTCTGTACACTCAGCCTGTAACTATCAAAAAACAAAATCTGGTCAACACATCCATTTTGAAGAATAAACGTATAGGTGCACACTGGTGTGGCAGTCAAAAGCCATTCCAACACAACACAATATCAGCAGCACTCTATAGGCACTAAAAATGGTCAAAAAGGAAATAAGAATTTTTTGGAACAGCACTTCTGCTACTGTGGAACATATGAAAAATGTTGAGGTTCTTAGTGTACCTTGCCATGGTAGGTGGACATTTACAGTTTTGATCAAATATGTACACTAAGAACCACAAAATGTTTTCATATATTCCACAGTAGCAGAAATGCCATCCAAAAAATTCTTATTTCCTTTTTGACCGTTTTTAGTGCCTATAGAGTGCTGCTGATATTGTGTTGTGTTTGCACAGCCTGTAACTATGACGTGTCAGCTAATGAGCAGTCCGATCTTAAAATATGTTTTCTTTGGAGGCCTCATATACAGAGACAGTTAGGAAACTAGAGTACCGGAATGCCAGGGTGAGGGAGCATATTATTTTGTCTTTTTTGTCTTTTTTTTTTTTTTACATTATCAGCTGTTTCTCCATATCAAAATCTAAATGTTATGCTGCAGACTTAACACTGCATATACTCACCGAATTGCTGCAGAGGTTCTGCTAGTTGTGAACCCACCTTACAAGAGAGCCATCCACTGCCCACCATAACAGTGTCTGCCATACAGTGCCCTCTAGAACAGTGCCCTACCATAACAGTGCCTGCCATGCAGTGCTCACTATAATAGTTCCCCACCATAACAGTGTCTACCATCCACTGTCCACCATTACTTTGTCTGCCATACAGTGCCCACTATAACAGTGCCCCACCATAATAGTACCAGCCATACAGAGTCCACCATAACAGTGGTAGACATCCACTGCCCACCATAACAGTACCAAGCATACAGTGGCATCTGTTGAATGCAGCTGTCAAAAGATGAAGATTACCTTC
Organism: Phyllomedusa bahiana; assembly: GCA_025379985.1. Lineage (NCBI taxonomy): Eukaryota > Metazoa > Chordata > Amphibia > Anura > Hylidae > Phyllomedusa > Phyllomedusa bahiana. Next base: position 45,771 of record JAODAL010014291.1, on the reverse strand, counting down.
TGAAGTCTGAGGACTGAGACCAAGCATGTGGTAGGTCCACATGTTGCGCATCCCTGCTATAAAGGTATATATATATATATCACAAAGCTCTGTGTCTCTACCGCTATTACATCCTGATCTTAGCATAGCATAAACCACCTGACAGGCTCATTTTAAGTAATATGGTGGTGCAGATGCTGAACATATATGATAGATTGAAAAATTCACGCTGACATGGTCATTTCACTTGTTCATTAAATAGCCTTCACCAAGATGATGTATTATGGGATAGCAGGTTTAATTATAGCATCACATTTATAGGTTGTGATTGTGAAGTGAGCTAAGTTGCCAAGTGCTAGTACTTAATAGGTATATAGGGAGAGGTGTCTCTTTTATTTAAGCTTTGTTCTCCAAAGGCAAAGTCATTGGACTGTGATATTCCTTTCTAAAAGGCACACTTTGCAATTATTAAGTGTCCTAAATGTTAATGAGTAAAATGCACGTAATTTGCAAAGAGAATTTGATGGCCTAACTGCATTCGGTACAGAAGCTCCATTTACAGCATAATACCTATTTACTTTTTATATGTGTCGGAGACCTTGTTTCCTGGCACCTTTAAACTTTTTTTATTGCAATAATTTCATTAGGAATGTTCGACTTATTTACATGTGAAGGGAAATCTAATTCCAATATAAAGGTGTTCAGTCTGGCTCAGTAAGACCATCGTTCTCCTGTGCAATACACTCAATCCCACTCCAGCTGTTGTAATAATAAGGTACTTTATCAGCTCCTTAGCAGCCAGACGTGCTCCTTGCATAAACATGAGCAGCCTGTGACTGCAGAATACAATGGGGCTTTTTTTGCAGGGTGGCTCCCATCTCTGTCATTTATTCATATTATGAAGTTTTATTTTAAGTACTATTCATAAGTGGTTCATCCCCTCTTGTGTCAAGTGATGTGTGTTCAAAAGCACTGGTCTTCAAAGACATTGCTTGTCAGGAACCTAGCCAAGTGCAGCGTTGCCTTCTTCACAATGCATCTATTCACATTGAAATCATGATCTGATGATGAGCTGAATGTGTTCAGGTGTCAGTGAATGCCAACAACAATGACACAAAGAAAACAAGTTCAGTAGAATATCGTGACTGTTCTTCTGGAAGTTTTCTTTCCACAATGACAAGACCTATTAATGGTGAAAATCACTGCCTGCCATAGTGGTGGCCAACTAGTGGTGGATTAAGTAGTCTACAGACCCTAGGATGTTCCACAAACTGTCACTCCCCCCTAGTGTAGAACTGGCCAAAAAAGTATTGGTGGATCATCCAGTCTAATGGATCAACAAGATCTAAGTTAGCGGTGACTGCAAAATTCACTGTTGAGACACTGTTTGGCCATTGTTAATGCAACTACTTGTAATTTAATGCAAACCCCAGATCAGACCCCCTTAATAAATGTAGATCTCAGATCTGACTCCTGAACTAACGGGGCTTTTCAATACTGTAAGAAGCTTCTCTACTGCTCCCCACTGCACGAGCATAAGAAAATAACCCATACTTACCACTTCCTTCACTACCATTGCAGTACCACAGGAAATCAATGTCCTCCACTGACCCTTTAGAGATAATGTCATGTTCATGACTCACTTGATTCTGCAGCATCACTGGCTTCTGCAATCAAGTGCTATCCTCTGTGGTCACATTCCATACATGGAGGCACGTGACTTCTGATGCCAGTGATTTGCTACAGCATCATGTGATGTCATCATTTGTGGACCTGCAGGGGACACTGGCGTTCCGGTGACGACAGGAGAGGTGAGTATGGGTTAATTTTTATTTTATTTTAGCACAGTGTGAGGTGGTAGGGAGGTTTTAAAAGTCTTGGAAAACCCCTTTAACTTAGACCACAGACTGGACCCCTAAACTAATGCATTCAGAACCTTCTTAACAGAATTATGGGCCTCCGGGCAAAGCACTGCAGTGGGCTCTGCCGAAATGCATGACATCACACTAGGCTATGCCTCTCGCCACACCCAAGCACGCTCATATTGTCACACCACTTATGTCTGGGCACCACCATCCTGCAGCCTATAAGACTAGCTGTCAGAGCAGGGAGCCTTTGGCTCCTTTCTCCACCATGGTTTTTAATTGTTTGCACATCCTAAATTCACACAAACCGTTAAATAAGAAAAGCCAACCAAGGGATCCATGGTTTATTTTTTGTATTCCTGGGACATGCATCTATCAGCTGGGGCCCTCATACTTGTGTGGCCCCCAGGCAACTCCCTAGTGTGCCCAATGGAAAAGATGGCCCTGAATGCATACCCTAGTCAAGACCCTGAAAATGCAGGTGACAATCCAGATTCCTGATTGAAAAACTTGATTTGGTCACTTATGAGGCTTATGTTCAAATTCCAGGTGATCTTAGGCAGGGAAAAGGTTAATCTTTTATGCCTTGAGTCCAGTGGTTATTCTTTTCTCTGGACTCAAGTGTTATCCTGGCTACATTCAGCTTCCTGTGTTTGTGATTCACTGAAAGAGATGGCGATGTGGAGCTCTTCAGCTCTTTCCCAAAAGCCTTTACTTTATGCAAGAAAGCCAGTGAGGTACGAAAGGCGAAAAAATCCTTACATCAACCAATTTTTGGTGGCTCTCCCCAAGGACAGATATTCCCTCCTTCTAAAGGAGATAAGCACAGGGAGGGATAGAGAGGACACTGCAGCTGTATCTGTACAGCCACATAGATATTACTGGGCAGACTAATGCATAAAAGCTCTGCCCAATCTATAAGGAAAAAGCTCAAAGGGAACAGCAACAGATTTAATGATAGGCACTTTAGGTGGCCATAAACCCTCTGGAAGCCATGGGCCAAGTGGCCACCCAAACTGCACATTAATCCATTTCTGTGTACAACCTATATAAATGCAAAGGACAATGTAGCATTCCCTGCTGACGTGGGATGCATAAATGAAACTTAGGTCCACAACAAATGTTAATGTAAAGAACTGATATAAGATTATGCACAGAGCTAAAATTTAGTTACTGTATACTGGAATTACTTATGCACTACATGATGGTATTATTGTAGGGACTATATGATACTATAACTTTTTTCGTTTTGGTGGCGACTGTACCATTTCAGCAATTGTTAAAAGGGGTGTTCCGGGGCATAACAATGCTTGTTTGTGCATCGGGGCATGAGTAAAGATAGAAGATAAGACTCAAACTTCCCTCTTGGACGCTCCCATTCACTGCCGGTCCGTTCATTCAAGAAGTAAGTAGTGAACATTCATTGTTCACATGACAGGGGCAGTCAACCACAGGAAACAACGTCACCTGCACGTGACATATGTGGCCTGTAATTGACTTCAGCTGTCACGTGAATGAAGACCATTCGCTGCTTCAGCAACGATGAATGGATCCTCGTCGGGTCTGAACAGGAGCATCCGGGAGGTAAGTATAAGTTTTATCTTCTATTTTTACTCATGTCCCAACAGACCAACGAGCATTGTTAGATCCCAGAATACCTCTTTAAGTGTTAATTGACTTTCCATGGGGCAAACAGAGCCAGTTTATGATAAGCATATCAACAGGTCCATTAACTGGAGTCCCAAAATCCAAAGCAGAGCAGTAACTTCTGGTTATAGGTCAGGGCAACTGAAAACATATAGTCCTATAAATAAGATAGTTGTTAGCCAGCAGCAACTATCAACATGGATTTTCCCAGTAACTGGCATGTTGAGTTGGCCAAACATGAATATTTTAATAGAACAAAGTAGAAGATCAGGTGAGGACTATGAAGTTTTAGAGGCTCTTTACCGAAACAAATAATTCTATAAGGTAACTAAACTCCCATGAAATCACAGCTTATAATATACTAGGTGTTCTTGTGAGTTTTGTATGTATAAGTGATTAACTTTAGTGTTTCAAACTTAATCTACAAACTATACTGTTAATGTTACTTTAGTATATTTAATATGAAATGATTCATCCAATTTATATCTTATGTGCAGCTTAGGATGTTTGACACAAATAATGATGGGAAGCTGGGACTTACAGAAATGGCAAGGTAAGCTTTCATTGCAGTAAACTTATCACTGTACTCATTTAATTTGGGGGTGCTATATATTTTGTACAACATGGTCCCACAACTTACTATATGGGAGCATCCAAATATAGGCAAGTCGAAGCACTGGTTATAGGTTGTGACAGCAAGCAATGGTTGGCACGGCTTCAAATGTCTCAGATGTTCTATTTTCATTGACTTCAATGTAAAGATTAAATTTGCTGACCCAGTCCTGTATTAAAATACCCTGGCATTGGTGGACTTGCTTGTCACCATTCCCTACAAGCATTTACAACACAAAGCGCTACTCCCTCTTCTTAGTGCAATACATAAATAGTGTTTGCGTCATTATATCTTGGATACCATACAAGGCCCCTTTCACACTTATATCTTGCAAAACATTTTTGGGGGCCAGAAAAAAAATGCTTTCATTTACTTTGATGCTTTATTTACGTCCATGTAAGCAGCACAATGATGGTTTTTTTTCACCCTGTGTTATTGTACCCATTAGGAAGATGGACACTACCCCATTTTTTAATAAGCCAATCTCTATAAAAATATGGACACCAAGACCACACCTACTTGTGTTTTTTTTTTTTCTGCCCTATGGGACATAGGCCAAGTGGGTGGGCAGACTGTCTCCTTAAGATAAATGTCTTTGTATATATTGACATGGAGGTATTTTCCTTGTGTTGTATAGGGGAATATAGATTCCTAACCTTTCATTAACCTGCTGCATACTGTCTCCATTGTCCCTGTTTGCTTTGCCTAGTACAGAGCTTTAATAAAAGTCTAAGCCCCCCACCACACCTCCTTTAAAGTCCAAATCACAGCATTTTCTCCCTGATTCGGGTACTTTATGCATTAAACCATCCGGTAAAGTAATTTGTCAAAGAAGTATGTAAAATGAGACATAGACTTCTACCGTTGTCATTCTGGGGGTCTCCAAGTTCTATAAAATCTAAACTTCATTTTCCCCATACAAATCCCCCACCCCCCCCCACACCCCCCCCCGCCCCCCCCAAATTAAACTATATTAGATAATAAAGAAAAAAGATAGTAAAGAAGAATAAATAATTATTTAATAAAAGATATTATTGCTAATGTGTGTTCGAAGTTTGTGTTTTTTTTTTTATTGTGTTATGTGTGTGTTTAACAACATGAGTGCCGTTGCCTTCTCTGGGCATAGGTAGAATGTTTAGAGGTGATGAGAAGAAATTGAGATGAGAAGCCATATAGGTAAGTTTTTGATCCTAGACTGGTAAACCATTAGTAAGTGGTTATTGGCGTACCGTAGAGGTCGTTTGTTTGGTATGATTATGCTTTGAGGCAGTGTAGAGGATTTTAGTGGATGCAGGGAGAGGAGGTTGGTACTGCGTGTTGTCCCGAGGTAAGTTTGTGAGAGTTCATATTTGGCATTACGTCCCCTCAATGTAACTCCGCTAGAGTACACCAGAGTCCTTTGTTAGATTCTCATGTTTGTGACCATTGTAAGATAACGGCGAGATGAAATGATCAGAGGGTGTTCTATTAGGTTTTTGATGACGGCGTAGGTGCATATAAAGACGAAACGCGGTAGTGTTCCGAATCATGAGAAGAAATCCATTTAATGTTGTGAGCTCTGCTGGAGAAAGTTGGAGCTGATAATTCTATATAGAGAGAGTGCAATGATGAATGGGAGTTCGCGCTTGGGTGTCATTCGGTCGATTTTTCATGGAGAATGTTGTTTTCCTAAAACCGCAAACTGTCTGAAAGAAATTCCGACAAGTTTACCCTACCCCCCCCCCCTGCGTCCCCCCCCCACCCCCCCCCCCCCCCCCACCCCCCCTTTTGGTGTGTGGGACAATGCGTGCCCTTTGAGTGTGGGTTAATGCTCTCTGTCCGATAACGATACACTTATGGATTTTATTACCCATACGAAATGTTGTAGTTCTTCTTTCTAGTGCTGGCAAAGACGGCGCGTAGAGTCAGAACTAAGATTGTGACTTAAAGTTACTTTTACTGGTCTATGTTTTTTCGCAAGCTCTCCTTGACTCTGAGGCAGTTAAAAATGAGTTTGTAGATGTGGCCATGGAATTTAGATTTTTGCGGCGTAGAAAAACATTGGGTTCAGGGTCTAAAGCCTACATTGTGTATTAAATTAAATTAGGCGTCGAGAGCGGTGATTTGCGCATGAGTTTATTGGTTTATTGGAGTTGTGCGAGTAGAAAATTCTGCTATTATTTCAGCAAGTTACTCTTGTATGATCTCTGGGAGGGGCAGAGTAAATTATTTAGCCGAAAATGCTTATTGTCGTTCGAATAGGCAGTGTACACGTATAACGCCTAATTTAATAATACTTTTGTTTGCTGATGCACTGAATTAGCGAGCCTTCCATTCGATAGGTCGCCGGCTATGAATGTCATGACGTCGCTCTACACTTCAAATATACCTGTTTCATTAGTTACAAGACGTAATATTTACCATATCATGTGTTGACTCTGTCTACAAGGATACCGCAATTGAATTAGTGAGAGAGAGCGATGATATATAAGACATATGTGTCTATTATAGATGTTAAAGTGCACTCACTTAAATATAGAGTGCGTATGTCCTCTGTGACCGGCTCTGGGGTGGTTGTGGGGTCTCTTGACTATTGCATGTAAACGCACCTATTCAGAGAGTTTTCGTCTTAATTAATGAGATCGTTTATGATGTTATGAGATTATAAGGTTGTGTACTCTTCCAATATCTCAAATTATTGTTTTTTTAACCTTCATAATTGAAATTTAGTTTTTCTTCAGGTAGATTGTACTGCCTAGTACCTCAAGAGAAAAATTGTTCATTCTAATTAACTTTAGTTGACATTACATTATTCATATAGTTAGTACTGCCGTAGGGTTCTCAGCTGTTTGATCTGAGAGATATGTAATAATCGTTCTTTTTGTATTGATGCGAAATGTATTAAGAAATGATCTCGTTACTCTTTTCACCCCCAATTTAAAAAGTGTGGGTCACCAAGGTTACAAGGTGGGATCGCATGTGTCATGTCTGAAGACCAGCCACGTTTTCATGTTGAGGTCAAACCTATGAAGTCAGTTTAAGGCCTTCCATTTTTTACTGTGGGAGAACTTGCACAATTGGTGGCTGACTAAATACTTTTTTCTCCACTGTATGTATATGTTTTGTTTATTCTGTGTTACTGTAAAAGATTTGATGTTTCTGTGAGCTTCGACCAACATTTACCCCCCCCCCCCCCCACCGTTGGTACCCACCACCTCCCACCTCCGGACCCCCCCCCCTCACAATTTCCTAGAGCGCGCCTATTTTGTCTGTTAATTGGGATTACGATCCGTACATCAGGTAGGACCGGCCCAGGAAACCTTTTTTTGGGGGCTATGTAATTGGTTGATTACCAGAGATGCATCACCATTTTGCGCTCACATGAATGGATGAGTGGGTTTCTGCTGAGGGTTTGGGGGGTGTTGGGAGTGAAGGTGGGCTTGTATAGAGAGAGAATTTTACTGAGTGAATGGTGTTGTTGAATGATGTTCAGAACTGTGTAGTGGGAACTGTAGTTGCGCTCGCTTCCAGTTTTTTGAGTAGAGTTGGTGAACAGAATGGTTGGTGTAAAGACTCAAGTTGAGAGAGATAAGGAAGATCGTCTGTGGTCGCGGCTATGATGTGCGATTGTATTTGGTTTTTCGTAATTTAACAGTGTGGATACGGTCTTATGTTCTCCTGTTCGTCAAGTGGTAGTTTTGTATCGCACCAGATATATCCCATGTCGGTGAAGGTCATCAGACTCTTGTATTAAGGGATTGCACTGTGTATGTATGCTTGTTTTTCAGTGGCCTGTCTTAATTTCTGCTAGAGAATAACATTATCGGCCTGGTGTGATTGTCTGCTGATGTGTACGTTTTCGCCAGATACAGGTGCTTTCTTACGGAGTTTGCTGCAGAGACATTGACTTCCCATTGCCTTCAGCCCCAGCTCTATCTAAGGTGAGTTGTTAGTAAGTCAGAGATGAGATGAGCGTAAAGTGGAGTCCGTTGATACTTAGATCGGTCAAGTTTCTGTCAATGGAGGAGGAGAGATGTGTATGTTTGATGCTTGTTAGTTAGATAGCTGAGGCTTTGGATGGCGCTCCTAGATCGATCTGGTGTTATTAGACGCCGCGTGGCTGGCTGCGGTGTGGCGGGGTGTGCCGTCTTGGTTGGTGATGTCAGTTGTGGGTGTAAGAACTAAGGAGAATTCTGTTTGTAAGAAAGAACAATTCTGTCAGAAATTTTTGTTGAGATCAATTTTTTCCAGTATTTTTTTATTTATTTTGGCAGTCCTATGCAATTAAAAATGACTTATAAAATCTTGTCCTTCTCTAGCTGTGATAATAAAAAAAGATAAAACTGCTCAGTGACAGGGCAGACTAATATCACCGTACTGCAGCTGCTGCAAGACAACAATCGCCTACATCACCCCCTCCCCCACTCCCCCCTCCCCCTCCAACATCATCTCTGCTCGACCCTCCGAAAACATGATTCCTTACAATTTGATCCTTAATTGTCTAGTTTCGTGTCTTGATGGCAGAATACAGATCACCTCTTTTTACGTTAGCTATTGTGCGCTCTCTGGTGGGGCCAATTGTGCTCTTGAAGTTTTGGATTAGTTCGACTTGGGTTTTGATGTTACTGGAGAAAATAGTTTTAATCGTTATGCGGTACCTAACTTGTAGTGTTGTTTCCTAATAGAATCAAGTGCAGATCATATTGTGTTCATGTTATTTCGTGGGATCCAGAAGCTCACTTAACCAACCGCCATCCTAGGGAACACATTATATGTATAAAAAAACTGTACACCTTAACTTAATATCTGTTCACACTACATGCAGTGAAATCCACATTAAAATACAATTGTCTAATCACAAAATCAAAAAAACCAAATAACAAACCACTCAATACCATAAATCAATTATATTTGAGTTAGTTATTTTTTTTTTATTGTGTTACCACCCCCCACCCCCCCCCCCACCTCACACCCCCACCTCTCCGCACTTTTGTTGTGGATCCAGCCCCACCCCCCCCCCCCCCCCCCCCCACCCCCCCCCCCCCCCCCCCCCCCCCCCCCCCCACCCACACAGACTTTGCCTCACTACCAATTATTGCATGTGTGTAAATAAGGCGATATCGAAAGCGGACACCTGCCACAAATAGACAGGAACGGACGTCGTGCGGATGCTACCATTCTGCGCCTTCTCAGGCCTATTGAGATCGACACCCATGTGTTATGTCTAGATATTAGGCAGAATTCTGACACTGAGCACTTGTCTGTAGATGTCCACTCCTCAAAAGGTATAATCAGACACTATTATACTAGACTATCACAGCATCGTTGGCCACCATGACGGTGTTATATATTTATAATATGTCCTTGAACTCACTTCATCTCTAAGTGGACTCCACGGTATAATGAATGACTGTACTGCATAAGAGAATGATCAGATAGTAAAGGATAGTACGTTACGGGTGTCAGAGCCCCTCCTGGTATCCGTGTCAAGGTTCGTGAGAACGGCGTTTGCAACTGTGTCCGCCATGGGCTGCGGAAGTCACTATTAATAAATAGAACATGTTTACAGATAGAACAACAGACACTATATAGCAAGAACAATGGGGCACATTACTGTACTCATAATATAGAATTTGACCTTTATCACACGACACAATTTTTTGGCATATGGGCGCAGCAATCGCTCAATGGCCTCGATGTGTGGTGTTCATTACAAAAGCAGTAGAATGAATGCATATTGGATTCGTATCATTTGACTCTCGAACAGAGTACGGTAAGATATTAGATTAGACTGGATAAGGGCACACATATGTAAGTACATATGTATCATATAGTGAGTGGAAAATGATGATTGCGTTAATGTCCTTTTTACTTGCACTGGTGACCGTGGATCCCTGGTTCAACTCTCTATCGCCAAATCTGTCTAAAGCTACTTTGCTGATAATCGCATTTAACCTAGACACTAGGCAATGTGTGTGTCCGGCAGCTGGATAAAAACAGTATTGAAGTATATATATTTGAAACTTGGCGCCGCTTTTCTTTTGTGGAGTCAGGTGTCTAATGGCAAGAGAGAGATCACATTTCTTTTTCTCTTAATTGTGTATATGACTTAGCCATGGGGTGTTAATGAGTGTGTGTTGTGTTGCGTAATTGTACTATTAATCATAATAGGTACAGTCTTGTTTTTATTATGACAAAGGTAAGTTTCTGTTTTTATATTTAAGCTTTTTCCTGTGATATATATGTAATGGGTATAGACTCGTGTCCTTTCTTACCTTACCAATTGGCTCAACATATCCCAAGATAGCTAGTGTTATAAGGCCAACTTTTAAAAAACGAACATGATTTCATATGTGCTAGAGGTTCTGTTTGGAGCCTGAAAACGGTCAGTAAAAAGAGTATAGCAGGCTGCACTATTTTTCTGTTAAAACAACGGACTGCATGACAGAAACTTAACAGATTCTATTGTAGTCAGTGGAGTCTCTTGGACATGAAATGGATCTAGTTCCTCTTCCCTGATGGAAGCTCTGAACAAAACATTTAACACAGATGTGAACCTGGCCTTACTTTGGCAGGATATGCTTATGGCATACTAGTGTATACATGGTCACCCAGAGGTTGTAAATGGGAATTGCAGCCTGTCAAAGGTTTTGACAGCATGTTGCGATAATGTATTCAATTTCATTGAAGACTGAAGACCTCAATAGTGTTGAGCAAACAGTAAAAAGTTCTGGTTCGATTAGAACCTCGAACTTTTTTGAGTTCGGTTCGAAATTCTATTCAAACTCGAACTTCGAAAAACCCATAAAGTCAATGGGGAGAAGATGTTCTGTGTAAATTTTTTATACCTATACAGGTGAGGAGAAGCTTGTACATTTACCAATCCATAATCAGTAAAATGGAATATTGTGTAATAAGTTAGAGAAGAAAATTTGTCTTAAGAGTGACAGAAAAAATTTGAGAGGCTAAAAAATAACATTCCTCTTCCATGGCTAACTGAAAAGATGAGGACAGCTTGCAAGCGGTGGCAGCTGCTACGGGGCCCTGCATCTTGATGGGGCCCAGAAAACCCTTTGACACATAAGAGATTGGAGACGGTTGTGTATACAATTACTGACCCCCCAAAACTGCAAAAAGCGGAATTTTTGGGGGCACTGGAGTGATGAGACACAAGCACTTCTGTATAATATACAACTCACGGCCACTTTATTAGGTACACCCTCTGTCCAATGCTCAGTTAACACTTAATTTTAATCAGCCAAATACATTGGCGGCAAATCTCAGTGCATTTAGGCATGTAGACATGGTCAAGACAATCTCTGCAGTTCAACCGAGCATCAGTATGTGGATAGAAATGTGATCGATTGCCTTTGAACGTCGGCATGGTTGGTGTGTATTTGCCCCGACGGGCTGGTCTGAGTATTTCAGAATGCTGATCCTCCTGGACTTTTCCCGCAACACCCATCACCCCCCCTAGGGTTTACAGAGAATGGTCCGAAAAAGAAAAAACATCCAGTGAGCGCAGTCCTGTGGGCGGAAATGCCTTGTTGATGCCAGAGGTCAAAGGAGAATGGGCAGACTGGTTTCGAGCTGATAGAAAGGCAACAGTGACTCAAATAGCCACCCTTTACAACCAAGGGGGGGAGAAGAGCATCTCTGAACCACAGTACGGCAAACCTTTGAGGCAGATGGCTACACACAGAAACAACCGGGGGCCACTCCTTTCACAAAGAACAGAAAACTGAGGCTCCAATTTTCCCAAAGCTCAACGAAATTGGACAGTGAAAAGTTGGGAAAAAAAACTTTCCCTTCTGATAGCTCATTTCTGCGCGACATTCGGGATGGGGGGTCAAAATTTGGGCCAAACAACATGAAAGCAGGGTCCACCCTGCCTTGTAAAAAGGGTTTTTCGGGCTGGTGGTGGGGGGTCAGGGTGGGGGGAATATTTTTTTTGGGCACTCTTTGGGCCCCCTTTGGGTACCAATTTGAGCATCGTTGCAACACCTTGGGGAATCAAATCCACGAAAAATTGAGGCAGTTCGAAGGAAAAAAGGGGGTCCAACCCTTCTAGCAGGGTTACCTAATAAATGGCCGGTGAGTGTATATCCATGATATGAGATTTGGCGTTATTGAGCCTCAAATGTCCCCAAAATAACAGATTCTGGTGTGAGAAAGAGGCACCACAATACCAAACCCCCAACTATTGCTTCAGGGAGGGGAAAATCTTCTAACTAAAGCAGTCTGTACATACAGAAAAGGGCTTTAAACAAGCAAACATTAAATAATATAACAGGGTCTTGTGATTTAGCAGCCAAAGAGCCTACACCTCACGATGAATTTTGACACTTCCGTGATCGCACTAAATTTGATGACCGCCAGAAGTACAAAAGGGGTTTTTTGGGAGGGCGCCAAAAGTGCAGAAACCACTAAAATGGTGTTCAAACTAGAACTTTACTGGAACAAACAGTAAATTTTTTGGTTTGATTCAAAAATTTCAAGAATTTCTACTAAAACTTAACTTTTCAGAACGTTTCGATCAACCTAGGGCCACATTATAAACTGTTTAGATCTAAAAGTGAGTTTTAGACCAAAACAGGTTCATACATGTGGCCCATTATCTCAATACCTTCTGCACACATTTTTAAACTATGTTTCTAAAAATATTAATTTAATAACACCAGATTGGCTACATCTAAATGGCACTGAATGATACTTCTCATGGTCTAAAGCTGTGTTGCTCCACCCTTTTAATAAATACTGCCACCCACTCCTAATCTGTAATCTACACAGCACAAAAAATGGCACTATCAACATTTAGTGCAGTTAATGCTGCCAGTCCTAGGAGTACAATTTAATGTTGCCATCTTTTCCATGATTTTTGGCAAATCACAGCAAATCCATGATGAAACCATGATGTGTAAATACAGTCTGAGTGTACTCTAGTTATTTGCTGTGTAACACTTGGGGTAGGAATACCTGATGCTGTGTGGTCAATTGTCCCACCTCCTACGTAACTGCCAATGGCTGCACAAGATACCAGGAAACACAAGCAGTCTTGTCTATGTGCTCTAAAGTTGGCTTCAGACTTGGTGGTTGCATGTTCTGATATAAGTTTAGTTTTAGAATATATTAATGGTCTGAACATTCATTCTTCCATCCTTGTAGACATGAAAGGTAATCCAGTCATTGCTGACAGTCTTGTTTAAAGGGAACCTATCACATAGGTTATGCCCCCCTTTCTGCGGGTAGCACAAGCTAGTGTCAGACCTGCTGTTTCCAGCACTGTGTCCCTTATTCTGTAAGATGCAGCAGTTTTAGAGCAGGTATTCATGAGCAGGTGTTAGCCCCGCCCACCAAAGGCTAGCCTCGCTCACTGACATTTATTCACATGTTTCTACCTATTCAAAGAAATAGGTTAATCAGTTGAGGTGGGTGGGGCTAGCCTCAGGTGGGTGGAGTTTGAAAAAACGGACTCTTTTCATGACTCTTTCCAGGTGAAAACTGCAGATTTGAGCACTAAATACTCGAAAACTCCAACATCTTACAGAATAAGGGACACAGCGCTGGAAACAGCAGGTCTGACACTAGCTTGTTCTGTCCTCAGCAAGGGAGGCATAACCTATGTGACAGGTTCTCTTTAATGAGACCCACAGACATTATCAATGTAGAATTCAGCCAGATTGGTCAATGATCATCTAATATTGAAGGCCCGTGGAACTGCCATATCTGAAGATCACCGTTACAAATCCCCTATGGGGAACAATGAAAAAAAAAAGGTGAAAAAGTAAAAAAAAGGTATAACACAAACACAAAAAATAAACACACGTACACCACTCCTTTCCCCTTTATGAATGCCAAAAAAGATAAAAAATAGATAAAAGGAATCATATTTGGTATCACCGTATGCGTAACGACCTAACCTATAAATCTGTCATGTTAGTTAACCCGTACAGTGTGTGCTTTGTACACACACTGATACAGCAAAAGCTGTCAATCACTGTGTGCTGGCAACATCCACTGTCACTTAAAGGGGTTTTGCCACAATCTAATGTTGATGTGGGATCCTCCAAAATGGGTATTTAATCACTTTTCTAAATATATGTCTTTAAAAAAAAGTGAAGCCTCTAAGAGGCTACAGCCTGACTAAGATGTCCTTAGTTTCCTGACAGTTTACATTAGACAGGACCAGGAGCTCACAGGAGCTGATCTGGCTGAGCTTGCACTTCTTTGTTTGCACTTCTTATCTGATGGCAGGGAACATGAACTAGCTTTGAAAGGACTGGGGAAAAAAAGATCCTGTGTCTTTTGTATAGAGAATCCACTGGTTGTAATGTAATTATATGAGTAAACATGCAGATGCCACCTGCTCAGCCCTCCTCTCCCCCCCCCTGCAGTAGTTCGTGAACAAATGAAAGACGCTGACTGCTCAGAGCTTATCTTCTCTCCTGAGCAGATAAGAGGGAGAAACTTGTGCACAATACAGTTATCCCCTGTGGTTTAGCCAAGTAACATGTTTGCTCAAGTACAGAGACTAAATATCAGGAATGTGCATGGCAGGTGGTGTAATGACATCACAGAGGAGGTACTGTTTTTTTAAACACAGAAACACAACACCCCTTTTTCAAGCCTTAAGAGGGGAGTATCAGCCTGTTAGGACTCCTTAAAGGGGTTTTGCCAAGAAGTGAGTTCCTCACCTATCAGGATTTACTCTGGTTTTTTAATTAAAATCCTGCTCCAAGTCATGTAACCCTATATTTCACAGAGCTCAGCTTCTTTTCCTCTATCACATCCTCCTCTCAGATAGGGCAGCATAAACCACCTGACTGGTTCACTTTAAAGTGAACCTGTCACAGAGATTGTGCCCCCCGTGCTGAGGGCAGCCCAAGCCAGTGCCAGACCTGCTGGTCCCAGCGCGGAGTCCCTTATTCTGTAAGATGCAGCAGTTTTAGACCATTTACCCCTCAACTCTTATTCATGAGCAGGTGTTAGCCCCACCCACCAAAGACTAGCCCTGCCCACTGACAGTTATTCACATGTTTCTACCTATTCAAAGTAATATGTTTATCAGTAGAGGTGGGCGGGGCTAGCCTCTGATTGGCCGGGTTTGAAAAAACTGACACTCTGAAGGACTCTTCGAATGACTCTTCTGGCTGAAAACTGCAGATTTGAGCATTAGATACACGAAAACTACAGCATCTTACAGAATAAGGGACACAGTGCTGGAAACAGCATGTCTGACACTAGCTTGTGCTGCCCTCAGCAAGGGGGGCAAAAACTATGTGACAGGTTCTCTTTAAATGTATTTTACCATTGTCTCCTTGTTTCAAGTGCTGTCTTTTCTTAGTTACAAACCCTCGATGGTCACAACTCCCAGACTAGATGAAACAAAAAACTACATTAAACTTTAAAATTTGTTAGGAAAAAAAGTGTCAGTAAAGTTATTCATTGCCTCATTTGCATGAAGTGTACTCTTGAAGGCAGCAGCCCGGCACATTAAATGCATGTCTTTCAATTGACGACTTTCCATTTATCATGCAGGATGGCAGTGGCTATATAGATGAAAATGAATTGGATGCCTTACTGAAAGATCTGTGTGAGAAGAATAAAAAGGTAAATCTGACTTTATTTTGGGAAGAAATAATTTTGGTTTTAAATTAGATTTAAAATATCTGGCTAATTTAGAAAAGCGCATGGGAAGAGAAGTTCTGCAATTCTTGAGCCAAAGTCATTGAATATCCAGCAGTGGGGAACATATAATAAAAGTTATAAAAGTAATTTAGTAAGAAAACATACAATGGTGCAATGTATTACAATGATCGGCATATAAATTGGGTGGGTCGAGTGGCTTTCCAAAATTGGATTACAAGGTCTTATCTCTTCTTTAAATAGGATCTAGACATTAACAGCATTCCAACCTACAAGAAAAGCATCATGGCCTTATCAGATGGAGGGAAGCTTTACAGAACGGAGCTGGCTCTAGTGCTTTGTGCCGACGAAAACTAGCAACTTGTCTTCAGCTAACTCTATCACAGGCACTAGGAGAAATAAGCTCTAACATCCAACTTCTTTTATATCTGTAAATCTAACTGCGTATAGAGAATTAGCCAGAATGTGCTGCAAATTATTCTTTTTTTTTCCTTTTTAATTTGTTTCTATACTGTTTGTAATGTACAGTTTTTGTAACTACAGGGGAGAAACAGAAGAATGTCTTTGTAAGAGACAGAATGTATGTTTGTGAAGAGAAGTCATAGGGGCTATTTGCTGAATAGGTTTTTCTGGTATTATTCGCATGCAAAACGCACTAAAAATTACTGATAAAATCAGAGCCAAGCAACCCATAGCTCTCTCACTCCTGGGGATCTACAAATCTCAGAAATCCCTGCTTCCAAAGGCCTCAGAGAAGCTGCCGCACACGATATTAAAGGCTAAGCTGAGGAGGTGACGCACAATTTATGGCGGGGTCAGTAACTAAAGCATGTTTGAAACCATAGAACTTTCTTGAATGGCTTTGGTGCATAGTTCTCTAAACAATAATGTTTTTGTTTCTTTAAAGACATTAAAGCACCTGAAGATCACGATATGTTTCATTTCTACAAATTCAGTACTTAAAGGCAGTAAAGCAACATGGGCTGCATAGATGATGTTACAGAAGCTCTACAGTATTTAGAGATAGTATCCAGTTATCTGGATATTACTTGGTAATTTCATCTCCGGTATCATGGTTGTGTAGACATGCAGTGTTCTTTACATACTGATACTCCAACAACTGTCACTGTGGACCTGATGTATAGAATTAAAGGGATTGTCTCGCTGCAAAGAATAGCTTTCAAAATGTAGGGAACACTAAATGAAGACGTTTTCCAAATATATTGCTTTGTTCATCTTTTTTTGTTAAGGAGCTACAAGTGATTTTATCACCTTCTGTGCTCTCTCTGGTTCCCCAAGCAACCGACCTGTGTACTCTTTATCCCCTGCTGTTTGTTCTATCCGATAGCAGGAAGTGGAGTCATCACACAGGTCTCATCCAGCAGTGTGAAAGCTTGTGTGTTATCTGATCTTTCAGACAAAAGACTAATTACTCTACTGTTTACATTAGCTCAGCAGCTTCTCTGGACCTCAGAGAAGGTACTTTATTTATTCTAGACTGATAAACAGAGAAGTCTGAATACAGGGAGCGCATATGCTAATTACAGACAGCTTGACCAGGAAGTGACAGAGCCAAGCAGCATTATTTCATTTATGCATCCTATGAAACTTTGAAAAAAGGCAACCCCTTTAAAGGGAACCTGTCACATAGGTGATGCCGCCCTTGCTGAGTACAGCACAAGCTAATGTCAGACCTGCTTTTTCCAGCGCTGTGTCCATTATTCTGTAAGATGCTGCAGTTTCAGAGCATTTACTACTCAAATCTGCCAGTTTGCAGCTAGAAAAGAGTCCTTCTTATTCATAAGCAGATGTTAGCTCCACCAACCCAAGGATAACCCCACCCACCTGACAGCTAGTCACATTTTTTCGCCTATTCAAAGTAATAGATTAATCAGTTATGAGATGGGCGGGGCTAGCCTACGGTGGGTGGGGCTAACTCAGATGGGTGGGTCATCAATTAAACTGACTCTTTTCTTGCAGAACAGGCTGAAAACTGCCAGATTTGAGCATTAAATTCTCTGAAACTCCTGTATCTTACAGAAAAAGGGACACAGCGCTGGAAACAGCAGGTCTGACACTAGCTTGTGCTGCCCTCAGCAGAGGTGTCATAATCTATGTGACAGGTTCCCTTTAAGTGACCGTTCATACCATTTTCCATCTAAATAGGTCAGAAATTCTTTGCTTAATATACTTTTATAGGGTTCAGACTCTGCCTTTCTAACACCAGATGAAAACTCCCTGCATTGACATAAAATTAAAATATACAATTCTGTCCACCTTTAGCCACCACTAGAGGGAGTTGAAAAGTTTAATGCATACATTGAACTTAAACAGTGTGCAATATTCTTCCATGCTACCTCTAGTGGAGACTGTAAGCAGTTAGAATTATATCTTCATTCACAGGGGATAGGAGCTTTGTCACTTTGCTAAGAAATTGATCAGCACAGACTTTTGCACTAAAAATGAAATAGTCTTAAGTTGAAAGATAGTTTAACACAGGGCAAATAGGATCTGCTGTATGAAAGTAGGTGCGTAAATAAACACTGTGGGACAACTTTACTAATACTGTCTAAAATTTAGTATCAAAGTGCTCTAAATTGATCACAGTGGCTCATGCTGTATGATAAACGTGGCGCATAATTAGACATTTTCATCTAACCATATATAACCTATTGGATGGCTTACTTAACGCTAATATTTTGTACTAACATTTTGGAATATGGGTGACATTTTCTAATCACACTCCATGCATCTGGCCTCAAATCCACGCCTCCTTTAGAGCAAGAGACAAAAAAGTGACCAAAACACATTATAAAAGTTCTACTGGGCCAATTTTTGGTGCAAACTGAGCAAGAATTGTAGTGCATTTGGCAGTCTGCCCTGCATGTCCAATCAACCACAACCCTTGACATTTCAACTCTAGGATTAAAAGGGGTTTTCTGGTGTAATGTTAATTAAGTATATAGATTAAGTATAGTTTTTTCACTGTACAGATAAAAAGTTCTATAACTTACTTCAGCGAGATATATTATCTAAGAAGTCCCAAAAAGCATTAAAACATTTGAGATATTGTTCCAGGCCACCGCTATGATAATGCGCTAAATGTCAAGTTAAGCTTTCCTACTTTTTAAAATCATAAGCATTTTTCAAAATGTACTGTCAGTAAATGAGAATGTTCTTGTTTATACGCAGAAGCTGGAAACCTCTACATCAGGGGTGTCAAACTCAGATAAACAGTGGGCAAAAATTGAAAATTTGGGCTAAGTTGTGGGCCAACCCTATGTTTCTCCCTGTGAGTTCCTCTTATCTCATCAGTCGTTCTGCTGTCTGAATTGTTTATCCTGCCCATTGTCCCTTCTCTGCTCTATGCAGAGTGTAGGGCCTGAGTATGAGCGGTGTATTGACAGCTCCTGGCTTCTTCCTCTTCTCCTCTGTACACTGGCCCACAGTGTAATTATATTTGGCCCGCGAGTGTACACAATGGGTCAGATATGGCCCGTGGGACTGAGTTTGACACCTCTGCTCTACATGTATAGTCCTATTCTGAGCTGAGAAGTAGGGAATGCTCCTTGAGCTGAGCACAATGGACTCCAGACTAAAACATTGTAGCAAACTAGAAAAAAACAATTTTTGCTGCTACTGCCGTATTTAGCTTACAGTTTAAACACCTGTATTAGTGAGGTGCATGCTGTGATTGGAGGTCTAGTAGCACCTTTCTACAGTACAGTGCAGTACTACATGTCCTGTACTGCTTTTACATGTATTAGTGAGGTGCATGCAGTGATTGGTGGTCTAGTAGCGCCTTTCTACAATACAGTGCGGTACTACATGTCCTGTCCCGCTCTTACATGTATTAGTGAGGTGCATGCAGTGATTGGTGGTCTAGTGGCATCTCTCTACAGTACAGTGCGGTACTACATGTCCTGTACTGCTCTTACATGTATTAGTGAGGTGCATGCAGTGATTGGTGATCTAGTGGCGTCTCTCTACAGTGCGGTACATTACTACTTGTCTTGTACTGCTCTTACATGTATTAGTAAGGTGCATACAGTGATTGATGTTCTAGTAGCACTTCTCTACAGTGCAGTGCTGTACTATATGTTTTGTTTACTGTATTACATGTATTAGTAAGGTGCATACAGGGATTGGTGGTCTATAGCACCACTCTACAGTACAAAACAGTAACACATTTCCTGTACTGCTCTTACATGTGTTAGAGAAGTGCATACAGTGATTGGTCGTCTATAGCATCTCTCTACAGTGCATTGCAGTACTATATGTCCTGTACTGCTCTTACATGTGCCAGGATGAGCACATTTTCTTTTTTTTACTAGTACATTGGGTTTTATGTATAAAAACTGTCTAGTTGTAAGACTGTCTTCATTGCCCATAGCAACAAATCTGAGCTCAGCTTTTATTTTTCCAATGCGGTATATGAAATGAAAGCTGAGCTCTGATTCTCTTTGTTGCCCAAAGCAACCAATCTTACGGCTACACAGTTTTTATTCATTAATGCCCATTGTGTATTTAGTCTATAACCCAAAGAAGCTCCTCTCCTCAAATTAGAAAGTGATTTCCAGCTTCCTGCAGCTCTCTCTGTTGGATGGCATTTTGAGGCTTTGGAAGCAATTACCAGTTTTCTATAGAATCATGATTTCAACATACAACAGTTGTCCTAGAGCAGTTAATATTGTATGTTGAACACCCCCTGGGATGAATGGAACCGTTTCCAGTTGAGAGAAGGACTAGCTTTGTGCAAGTTTTCAGTCTCTATATGTCTTCTTTGTGTCTTCATTCACTGACAGTAAACTAATATCTTGAAAATGATGAGAAATTAAAACATAAAGGGCCTCTTGTATGAAAACTTCATTGTTGCCCACAGCAATTTTTCAGAGCTTCTCTTTCATTTCATATAGTGCTCTGAAAAAATGAAAGGGGAGCTCTGAAAAATTGCTGTGGGCAACAATTAAGTTTTCATACAAGAGGCCCAAAGTTTCCTAGATAGTTGCAATGTTTTCTTTTATACTGTACAGTGACGATGAATTAAGAACCTAAAACTGGAAAACACCTTTAATTTTAATTCTGTTAAATGACAAAGTTACATAACTTTTAGCACGCAGTTAACAAAGTGCTACCTCTTAATACTGTAAAGATAACTGAATATGAGAACTGAATATGAGATAAACAATGTGTTTTGATAACAAACATACAATTATGGCCAGTGACGAATAGAACAATATAACAAAAAAACTGTACAGTTTCAAGCTGCAAGCTGCCTTGGTCTTTTCTTTTGAAGTCAACTAAGAAATTGCATAATTAAAAAAATTATTGGAAAACATGTTGTTTGTCATCATTCAGACTGAATGTGATTGTGTGGATGGGATCTGAAGCAAGTCCTTGGTCAAAAGGTCTTCAGTGTAGTCACCATTACAATAAATAATGGTCATCACTGCTGGAACCAAATACCCCTTGACTTCTTAAAGGGAACCTGTCACATAGATTATGCCCCCCTTGCTGAGGGCAGCACAAGCTAGTGACAGACCTGCTGTTTCCAGCACTGTGTCCCTTATTCTCTAAGATGCTGGAGTTTTCGTGTATTTAATGCTCAAATCTGCAGTTTTCAGCCAGAAGAGTCATTCGAAGAGTCCTTCAGAGTGTCAGTTTTTTTCAAACCCCGTCCACCTGAGGTTAGCCCTGCCCACCCCAACTGATAAACCTATTACTTTGAATAGGTACAAACATGGGAATAACTGTCAGTGGGCGGGGCTAACCTTTGGTAGGTGGAGCTAACACCTGCTCATGAATAAGATTTGAGGGGTAAATGCTCTAAAACTCCAGTATCTTACAGAATAAGGGACACCGTGCTGGAAACAGCAGGTCTGACACTAGCTTGTGCTGCCCTCAGCAAGGGGGGCATAACCTATGTGACAGGTTTCCTTTAATGATGTCCATTGATCTTCATATAGTCAATTTCCAGCATGCAAGATTCATGAGGTCACACATTATATATCTGGTTTATTCCTCAACATGAAAAGCCTAAGGACTTGGAATCATTGCATTCACAATAGTAGTATAATGTTGTACCATGTTAGCCATAGAAAGTAGTAGAAGAGTGAAGAAATCAAGCGATACATTTTAGAGGGTAACTGAGTATATTTGATGGTGAGCTTTCGAGAGTACTAGCTCTCTTCTTCAGACATGATGTTATACATCTGTGAATTTTCAGTTTCTTATATAACATCATGTCTGAAGAAGTGAGCTAGTACTCTCTAAAGCTCACCATCAAATATACTCAGTTAGCCTCTGAAAGGTATCGCCTGATTTCTTCACTCTTCTACTGCATTCACAATATGAATTATCTGACATTAGAAGTCATTCTTTAATTATCGTGTCTCATCATGAGCTGACACCCAGCCTTAGCTTTCCAGTTACACTGACCTAAAACACAAAGACAAACTGTACTCCACATACGTACCACTTTACAAACTAATAACATGCAAATACAACAAAAAAGAGCAACTTTTCAACTAGTTTATATTAAAAAATATCATCCTTTTTTGTGTCTACAGTTCCTATATAGACCTATGTGTCTCCATGGTAACAGACTACAAACAGTTTGTAGTCTGATCCTGCAGTGAAACTCCCTCCAACCTGCCCCCTACTTGATTACCTACCATAAAAATGAGTCAACACTCAAAATGCTTAAAAAAAAACCATCAAATCATGGTGTATCAGAAGCCAGAGTTAAAGTGGTTTTCTTGCTACAAAGATCATATCTCAAATGATGGGGACAGCAAAAAATAAGAACTTTGGCAATTGTTTTGCTTTACCTAAGTCACTTAGTATAGCAGATATAAGCTAACCTGTGCATCTATAGCTATTTCTGCAACAGCTGGACGGGACATGCCCCCTTTTCTGTGATTGGTTGACTAATATGCCATTCAGCCTGTTTGGACACTCCCCCTGGATGGGAAACACTGTGCTTACTCCCCTCTGAGCTGTGGAAAACAAAAGTGAAATGAGCTGCCTGTGATGGCTGTGTGTGTATAATGAAGGCTTGAAAAAACTTTGAGATTCTCGGTTCGCATATTTTGATCAAAAGATGTTTAAGATGCCCACGACTTTCAACGTGATCTCAGATAGGGCAGTCCTATGCTATCTTTACCTCTCAATCGAGCTTATCACGGGCTGTCATAAGAAGGGCAGCTTGCAGGTTGGGTGTGTTTTTTATTTTTTCTCTCTGAATAAGGGAGGTCGGTTGACACAGAGAGAGGCCTGATTGGCTCGATTGAGAGGTAAAGATAGCATAGGACTGCCCTATCTGAGATCACGTTGAAAGTCGTGGGCAGCTTAAACATCTTTTGATCAAAATATGCGAACCGAGAATCTCAGAGTTTTTTCATGTGTGATAGATAGCATAAATGCTTCTTTAGGGATTTCCACGTAGTATAATGAAGGCTGTCTCAACTCCTAATCTCCCACTGATGACTCTATGTAAAGGATCTGGGCAATTACTGAGTGTCTAGCTGCTAGATTCACTTTTCCTCTATATAACACCGCCTTATACACTGCTCTCCCCCAATATAACAGCCTTTTATAGTCTGCTCTACTTCCTGCCTGATAACAGAGAGGGGGAGGGCCAGCGTGCCTTTCTTACATTTGTTTCATAAGTTCAGGCTGTATGTTTGGCTGCTTACAGCAATGCATGGGGTTTTGGTTACAAGGAGCTTGTGCAGCCTGGGAGGCAGGAGACAGCTCTGCAGACAAGAGAACATTGCAGGAGCTGACATTCTCTCCCTGCCACTGCTTCACACAGAATGATGATGTCACAACTCTTCAGTGAGAGGAGACACGCCTCCTGGGAGGAGAGACATGCCTATAGGGAAGAGAGACTCGCCCCTGGAATTGAAACTGAAACAGATAGAAACAGCTCAAGTCTACGAAATAAAAACCCTTTAAGCAGATAAGTGACAACAAGAAATGCAGTAATAATGACGGCCACTTTGTGATGGTTACTAATGATCATGTATCATTCTTATACTCTTCCTGCCTGCTGCTGAGAAGTTTATTCAAAGGCTGATTACTTGTAGATTAAATGATAAATAGATGATAGATATATGAAATACAGACTAAGAGACCATATGGGGATATGCACCAATGAGAATAATGAAAATGTCTGTACAGCACTGTGGAATATAACAGCGCTATATAAATGAATAAATAATTATAATGAAGGCGACAACCTGTACTTCGCGTTGTAAAAATGTCCATCTGAGAATTTTTTTTTGAAATGTGCAAAAGTAAATAAATCAGGACAATTGTAAATGAATCTGTTGTTTTCTTATAGCTTAAAGTTCTCCCAGCTCCTCAAATCCAGAGGCGTTTCTTCCCCTCCAGGCTGGGTGTTTCTATAAACTGAAGGGGATGACATCATCTCCCCCTTCACTGTTCGTGGCTTGCTCCCGACTGGTCAGTGTGTTTTGTATGAGATCAGTGGGAGGGGAGTAGCACATCCCTGTTCTCCAACCCCCCCTTCTGTCTGCATTCCACTTCCACTTGTCACTGTGTCGTTCTCTCCCTATGCAGGTCTTATTTTGCAAGATGCATGTTTGTTTACATACCTAAGCACTGCATTCAGTATAGGACAGTCTTCTATGAACTCAGAAAAAACTGATCTCTTTCCTCTCAAAGCTGGGGGTTTGTTACAGGCTGAACCTAGTCTTCTATGAACTCATCCCAGAGCAGCATAGATACTGTCTCTCCCTTTTCCTATGTTTACACGCAGGAGCATTAGGCACTCCGAACACAATTCTTGAAGCTTTCTGATTGTAGAAGCAGCTGCAGTGTGAGCTGTGGCTGTGCAGAGTGAAATGTTGCTGGCCCCTTATTCTGAGTGAGAGAGGCCGGGAATGCGCGCTCCCGTGAATACGACCGGGGGCCAGGAAGAATGTAATAGTAGAGCCCGGCAAGCCAATGAATGAAAGGAGGTGAATCCCGACCCGGCACTGGGGAACAGTGATTTACAAAAAACGAAGATAAGGGAGACAGTTGAAAAAAAGACAGCTTTGCAAATGACATCCAATTGTAAAGTTGCTTGTTTTCACTTTCCCCTTATTCTGAAGACCGTTTAATGTAATGATACAACCCCTTTAAAGATGAGCCATCAATGTAAAATCTCAGAAATCTCAGAAAACCCTGTAACAGTTTCATACACGTAAGGTACGGAATTTCATTAGTGGAGATGCCAAGTAAAGATGTCTGATAGAAATGAAGTCAAACTGACTACTAGAAATCTTAATTTCTTGGTAATCTGGACTACTCTGCAAATTGTAACCATGATTATAATGTTGTTTTACACAATGCGCTCTGTATTCTCTATTAAAATTAATTACACAAACTGTGTCTTTATTGGTATTCTCATGACCTTGTGCTTTGTATGTCAAAGATCTATCAATGGTTTTAGATATAGACCTGTCAGTTGGTCAGTCCATAGGTAGACAGGTTATTCTCAGTTCAATCCATATCATTTTTCACAAGTCCATCCACAGGTTTAGACATAGATATGTCCATTGGTCAGGTCTATCTCTATTCTCAGATTTATCTTTAGGTCTAACTAGACATAAAATCATCTGTTGGTCTACCCTTACATTCGGTCCATTCCCATTGACAAGTCTTTCCATAGATCTAGACATAGATATGGATAGATCCATTGGTCTACCCAGAGTTCCATCCTTATTCACAGGTCTGTCCATAGTTCCACCTATAGGTCTTTTCTTAGGTCCATCCATAAGTCAATCTATAGATTTAGCAATAAGTCTGTAGATAATTCTATACATAGGATAGGGCAATGAGCGATTATTATCGACAAAGTTTGATTCGGCACGCAATTTTTGGGTTTGATCGGTAATTTCCAATCTAGCGATATTTTAGGTGGTGTATCTGATACGATATATACTATTTCTATCGCGCACTTTTTCGGGAGCTTACTGTCATTTTGGCCGGACAGCAAATCTGCTATAGAGCCATAGAGCAGGGTCGTCCCGAGCCCTAAGCGGGTGTGCGTCCGTCATGAATGTGAGGTGTAATTGGTTGTCATTGGCTGGATTATTTCAAATGAAATCGTCTTTTGATGCGTGTTTGATGGTGGGAGGGGATGATGATGGGGAAAGGATGGGGAGTCGATCGTGTTATGGTCAGAATCCAGGTGCGTGGGCGGCAGCAGCATTGTTGAGATGAGATGTGTATATGGGAGAGAGTGTGGATGTATGTATGAGTAGGAGGGGTAAGGGGAACATCTACGCGAATATAGGTAGATTACTGAATTTCAGCTCATCTAGTCTAGTTTGCTCAGAGGATCCTTTTAATGAAGATTAGGCTTATTGTGCACGGTTAAAAGAAAAACAAAGACAGGTCAGGCAGGCGTTTTGAAAGTAAGACGTGTATATTGTGCAGCCCGACTACATTATGATTTGTTTGCATACCTGCATTGTATTGGGAGAGGTTGGGTGGTTTTATGTTTTTTTGGCCTCAGCACACCTGCACCTGTGGTGTATTTTGTTTAAATTTTATTTTTGT
Source organism: Phyllomedusa bahiana (assembly GCA_025379985.1). Taxonomy (NCBI): domain Eukaryota; kingdom Metazoa; phylum Chordata; class Amphibia; order Anura; family Hylidae; genus Phyllomedusa; species Phyllomedusa bahiana. The sequence continues at coordinate 19,467 of JAODAL010014291.1, read as the reverse complement.
GCAGACTCCTGGGGGGGGGATTTGTGAAATAAGACGTAAGTATGGTAGCGGGTCGGAGTGGTGGTGTCTGTTTGGGGAGTGGTTCGGATGGGAGGTGGGTGGGATGGGAGGGAATTTTACTATTAAAGGGGTGGTGAATGGTGTAAGCGTAAAATAGCGATTATTTTCACACTTTGGTTGCGGCCCCCAAGTTTTGTTTCATCAAAAGAGACACAGTGTGCTGTAAATTTGGTTTTAACTGGATTATTTGTGGGCCCAAATTGGATAGGGTGCGGGATGATTGGTGGGCTTTGGATGACATTTTTTAAATAAGGTGTAGTGCAGGTGTATAGGGTTTATAAGAGAGGGTAGGGCTCGTGGCAGGATGGGCTGCCGAGGCTTGGATTGTGAATTATCAGTCCGCCTTTTACACTGTAACGTACACATTTTGATAGAAAAATTTCTCATATAGTAAACTGTTCTCGTTTGTCATTGCTGCATAATGAAAAATCGCATTTTACTCATCCCGGTTGTTATTATATATTGTTTCGTTTTGAATATTTATTATTGGTGCGCTATGTGAATATCAGTTTGGCGATAGATTGTGAGATCTTGTAATGATTGTTCTGTGGTTTTTCGCGTGATTTGACCTTCGGACCGACCCTGCGAGCTGTTACGGTTTTCGATGGGTCTGAAGGAAGGAATCTCCTGTTTTTGTGTGTTGTTGGGTAGTACAAAATGTAATATGGGCAACTGGTACTGGCGAATGTAACCTTTAGAATACCATTTCAGTTTTAATTACTAGTTGGCTGTAGGAAATTAGAGGGTCTTTTTAAGAATAAGCTAGTGATATGTGTCTGTTCTATAAACTCTATCCTTTTTTTTACCTTCTTAAATTTTTAATCTTTCTGAATCATGGAGCGATTATGCAGGTGGTCCATTAGAGATGGCCAAATGAGGGGTGTAGGAAATGGTCCCCCCCACCGGCTGGTAGAGGTAGATGGGGCTCCTCTACAGTGGTGGCGAACAACACGAAAACTGCCAGCGGATCGTTGGTTTTTGCAGGGACCGTCTCGGCCTTTCATCGCTGGCGTCAGGGCCTTGTGAATATTCACTGTATCGGTTCAGCGTCGCACTTGAGGAGATCGATGCGGGGTTGGATGCTGATTAATGAATGTAGATGTAACGCGAGTCACGCACACTGTCTACGGCCACAATTGATCGTCATCATAGTCAGCATCACCGTCTCCTTACCCAGGTAAGCTTAGGGAAGCACACTAATATGCTTATCGTTTTGTAACAAACCTCTGTGGGATTATCCATTTTCCCCCCAATGAATCATCTGTGTGACAAAAGGTGGGGGGGGACGACGGCTGTTTGTTATGATGGGATTCATTGTTTTAGAGGCCAGTAATGTGGTTGTTTTTTCATGTCCCAAAGTAAATAGCGTTGACAGCCCTAATCGTGATGCCATCACGAGGAGAGAGAAGGATATCGCCGGTCAATTGCAAAAATAATCCTGGGCGAGGTCCACATGGCCAACGGGTCTTGCAGTGCCTAGATGCTATGTAGCCCGCAGCTCCAGGATGCAGCAATGTCAGGATCGCCAGGACATAAGTCAAAGTGTTTGATGATGATGAAAATTGCGGATCAGACATGGTCTTTTCAGCAGAGAATTTGCTTCGCGAGCGCCCCTTCTCAGTGGACGAGGAGGAAGACGATGGAGGTAGTGTCATACGGGTCCCGCCACAAAAAGGGAGAGGGCGGTCGAAGAAAGTCGCCTGAATTTGAATTCCGCCAGCCCACGGTCAGCCGGCAAAACCACGCTCTTACTCGCCTTAATCGCCGCAAACACAAGGTCCCAGGACCTCTCAAGCACTGGGCCTTTTTTGAGCAAGACCTATGTTTCACACTGCGATGTCATATGCCGCCTTTGCCGGTAAACGATAAGTAGAAGGCAAGAAACTTAAGTGGTTAACCACCACCAACTTGTCTAGTCACATGCAGCGAATGCCTGAGTTGAAATGGAGGGAACAACTTGGCCAAAAAAGGCACAGACCGACGCCGGCCTACAAACACAGTCACACCCTCATGTCTCCGCCTCATCCTACTCCGACCACCACAACCAGCGTTCCTCAGCCCCCCCTGTCCCATTCTCTCTAGGAGTCATGATCAGGGATCTGACTTCCGCCTTCAGCCCCACCCGTCGCCCGAGTACCCACCAGACCACCAGAGGGACCCATCCTACCCCCTTCTCCCTTCACGCCAGTATTGATGACCTGACCACCCGCCATACAGGGCCAGCTCTAGCTGCACAGCCTTCTGTTTCCAGGTTTGGTGAGCAGAAGAAACACGTCTTACACCCTAACCATCCCAAAGCCAAAAGCATGAATGTCGGGCATTGCCAGGGCTTTTGGGCCTTTGGAAAAGTGCCTTTCCGTCTGGCTGGAACAGATGGGTTCGAACGCGTACATGGCACCTCGCCTGCCCTCCTATACCAGATGCCAAGCAGGCCATTTCTTTGCCAGGAAAAAAGCGTGCCCAGCCCTGGCCAGCCTACGTGTATTTAAAATTTCATGCGCCGGTTGTCGCTCTGGTGTCCGGGGGAAAACTTCCACTCTTCAACCACCGACACATGGACTAGTAAGCACACGCGGCCAAGGACGCTATATCTCTGTGGACAGCTAACTCCTGGCCAGTTCGAGCTGGGTGGATTGTCTCTGGGGGTGACCGGGTGGCTATCAGGCTCGGGCACGCTCTTCAAAACCCCCAGGGGGGTGGGATGGTGAGGGCTCTTTCCCCCAAGGTTCTATGGGTGGGACATTCACGTGCCCAGAGACACCAGGGCCGTGTTGAAATGAATCTGCCCTTCAGGGAGCTTGAGGGTAGGAAGCAACCAGTTGCTAAGTGTAAAGGAGAGTTGGGGGGAAAGGAAGCGGGCTAAATTGTTCAGAGTGTACAGGGGACATGGATCTCGGGGCCGTGGGAGGGGGTGTTACGGGGAATTTATGATGGTGGTTTTTTAAAAAGCACGGTTGTTAGGGTCGGATGGTGCCCAAAATGACCGGGACAGCATGCATCGAGATATGCAGGAAGTAGGTTACAGGGTGGCACCTAAGAATTTGGGAGTTAAGAGATACCCCGGGTATGGTATGCCTGAGCCGAAAACGTAGGCATCCAGTGGGCCTACTGCTCCGTTCGCAATTCAGACAGTTCACAGCACCACTGAGGCGTCCCGCCTCGGCCACTGGTATGCAGCTCGTCTGCTGGCTCCTCCCCGTCAAAAGTCATCCATTGTTGATGTGGCTACACGCTGGAGTTCACCACCCTCCACTTAGCTTCCAAGCGATCTGTGGCCAGCGCTCAGCGCAATGCAATTACGCTCAGGGCACAAGCCTGATCACATGGCCCTGACAAGCGCGGTACGGATCGGGGTGTTGAACCATTTGTACAATACCCGAGGTGGAGGCAGAGTGAACCAAGAGCTGCTGCACCCACTCACTCTGCCAGTTTTGAAAGAAGCCACCAAACATGGTCCAGTGCGTCCAATGCCATTGGTCCAGCACAAATGTGCATTGTGGTGATTTAGTTTCTGGAACGATCAGCCATTGGACACTCCTGAAACCCAACAGGTCCCGCCTTAGCGAACGGCAGGAGGAGTAGGGAACCAGAAGCATGCGGACATCTTAGGAAGACTTTCTATCCTAGTCATATCCACATTGGCCCCGTCACAGTTGATTCTTTCCTTCATACAGGTATTATCCATGTAGCGCTAGTGTGTTTCAGGGGTCATGAGACTTGGGCTTTCCGGTGCGCATCAGCTCCTAACCTGGGTGCACTCTTCTCAGGGCAAGTCTGCGGAGAGTGGTTGTTGCTGTGCAGGAAGGACTGCAGAGGGCGAAAATCAACAAGCGGCACCACGGGAACATGGGCCATAACCCCTCGGAGTGAGAGCGCTTGATGAGGTGGTGGGGAGTGGAAAGTGTAAAAGAGGAGGTCAGTAGGCAAGGCAGGGGATTCGTAGGGGGGAAGCGTTGGGGATGGCGGTGGAGAGTGGTTTTGTGGTGGCTTGTGCATCGTGTTGCGTGGGACACGCGTTCAACTGTGGAGGGAGGTTTGATTGGTGAGAATGAGACGAATAATATCTGAGTGGGAGGGGTGGTAGAGTGTAGATAATTCTTGGTGAAGAGATGTATTGGAATGATGGATATATCTTGTTATTCTCAGGTCTCGGATCAGGGGAAACCAAGACGGGTGAAACAGGAGTATTTTATTTTCTGCATGCTCGTGAAGGAATTAAATAATTTGTGTCAGTGGAGTTTTGTCAGGTTTATAGGGTGTCCTGGAGGTGGGATGCTATAGGGTGTAAATCTGTGGAATACGTCGCGGCAATGGAGGATAGTTCCACTATTTTGTCAAGGTGGTAATCTCTTATAGCGACCGTGATCAGCTGTAGTGTGAACTTCGGATGGGTCTTGCAATGGCATTGGTGGATGTAGTTGCGATCTGTCAGGTGTCCTCTCCGAGCAAATCTTTGGTTTACCACCTCCAACAACGATGCAATGACAGCGCAAACCATCCAACACACCAACGAGATAAGCTTAAGATCATGCGTGCACGACTATCATGCGTCTCAAACACCGGATGTTCTTTTGGACATGTGTTCCTAGAGACCACCATTAGACTTCTGGTCGTGGTCCAAAAATGGCACACGAATGGCCACGAGAGACTGGACTCATCTCGCCATAGAGGTCGTTGTCCTGCCCAGCAGCCAGCTGTCTTACATCCCCTGACCGCGGACCTTCAGCAAGCTGAGAGGAGCTCATTTACAGACATTACGCATCCGGCTTTACCACTGATTTTATGTGTATACGTGTGTATCTTTCTTCAAGATGTTGATGGATTGCTGAAGAGATGTTGTGAGTGGGGAAAATTGGTGAAATAGAATAAGATTAGGTCAAAGTGGTGGGGAACAGGGTGCGAGTATGATATGGAAGGCGGATTTATGTTTTGGGGAAGTAGGGTTTTAGGGGTGGGGTGTTTTATGGTGATGGAGAGGTAGGATTTTGGGGGTGGATACACGCATTTATTGAAATATTCAAGAGGGATAAGGGGGATAAAAAGGGATTGGGAGAACACTAAACAAAGAATTTCATTAGGGTGCTGGGATTGTACTGTTGTTTGTTATTTGGTCTGCTACCCCCCCCCCTCCCCCCCCCACCCCCCGGCTTCGGTATTATAGGGGAATGGTAGCACTTAGTGCTTACAGAGGTTTTCGACACAACATCCATTTAGTCATTTAGTTTTCGTGGTCATGTTGCTCGGTGTTGTCAGCATATTTATTATGGCTATCTTTGAAAACAGAAAATGTGGCTTCTACAGTGGCAAATTTCTCCCCTCACAATTTTAATTGTGGACTGCAGACAGAAAGTCATATTTCATATTTTTTTGGGGTCATGTAGCTGTGAGATACAGCCAATAATCATGGTCCTTGGAAAGAAATGTGGCTTCTAGTGCATTTCTCCCTCCACAATGTTTTAACAGTGGTGAGAAGTCTTTTTTATAATTTTTTGGGTCATGCTGCTTTGAAATGGCGCAATACTACAGGTCATATTTATAAAAAAAAAAGTAGTTTCTACAGACATTTGTTCTTCACAATTGACCAACCAAAGTGGCTCAAGGGTCACTGCTTTGAATTTTTGGGCGAATTTTGCTTTGAAATGCAGCCAATACTACAGGTCCCTATTCGAAAAAATGTTGTTTCTAATAGAAATTTGTTCTTCACAATTGTCCAAAAGTGGCTCAAGGGTCATGCTTTGAATTTTTCGGGTGCAACCGTTTTGCTGTGACATGTAGCTATATACAGGTCCTATTCTAAAAAATGTTGTTTCTTAACAGGACATTTGTTCTTCACAATTGTCCAAAGGGCTCAAGGGTCATGCTTTGAATTTTTGGGGGCATTTTACTGTGAAGTGCAGCTATACTAGAGGTCCTATTCTAAAAATTTTGTTTCTCACAGACATTTGTTTCTTCACAATTGCTCCAATGTTGGCTCAAGGGTCTGCTTTGAATTTTTGGGAGGCATTTTGCGTGACATGCTGCTATACTACAGGTTTCCTATTCTAAAAAATGTTAGTTATCTAACAGGACATTTGCTTCTTCACCCTATTATCAAGAGTGGCTTCAAGGGTGATGGTGCTGTACAGAAAAAGGTATAGGTAGGACACTAGTTATGGACACATATTGCAAAATGACTTGTTTTTTGCAAGATCTTTAACTAGCCTATCAATCCCTGTATTGAGACTAACCCTTTAATACAATGAAAAAAAGAGAAACAGATGACATAGGTGGGCTACTCATCCGATTTTAAAAATGTGTTTTCTAGAATTAAAGTACACTAAAAAAACTTGCAAGTACAGAAATAGCTGTTAAAAAATTCCTCTGTTGTACAAGGGAGGTACAGGAAAACTTGACCAGATGTAGGTTATTCAGAGGACATGGGCAGGATGGAGCACGGACAGAGAACAAAGGTACAGAGACCATTTCCTCCAGCACGTGAGTAAAATGAGAAAAAGAATGCCACTGTTAAAGGGCACCTGGGCTGTAACAGGAGCGTTTACCACCAGTATTTCCAAAGGAGACAGCTCAACTTCGGTCCACCACTCTACGGTAAGGGACAAGCGCTACCCCTCAGGTATTTGATGGTGTACTGAGGCAAGGCTGGAGTATATCACACTTCCGCTTCCCACTCTGCTTCAGCACGGACAGTTTTCGGTTGCTGTCATCAGGGACATTTTTAAACATGCGTGTTAATAGATGACGGAAAGCCAGCCTGGGGCTCTCACCGCACCCACTGTAACTCCGGCCCTGGGTCATGATGTGGCCCAGGACAGGTATAGTCAATGTCAAGTTCAACTAAAATGGTGGTTGAAAGACTCCTTTCTTCCAGGCACTTTTTTATAAATGTGGGGTCATGCAGGTTTGGGGGGTCATGCTGTGGCCCCAGGACAGGTATAGTCAATGTCCAGTGAAAACTTAAAGTTTGGTGGTTGAAAGACTCCTTTTTCCGTCACTTTTTAAATGTGGGGGGTCATGCAGGTTTGGGGATCATGCTGTGGCCCAGGACAGGTATATTAAATGTCCAGTTCAAGTAAGATGAGGGTTTCAAATCATACTGCCTTTGGCACTTTTCAATTGTGGGTGATGCAGGTTTAAGGGTCAGGCTGTGGTACAAGACAGGGATAGTGAATGGTCTGTGACTTTTTTACTGTGACTTTTATAACCTAAGTGTGTTGCCTAAGATGTAGCACATTTCCATTTGACTGTTGTGGATGTTAATTTCAGCTTCTCCAGCCTTTGTTTGGGTGTAATAATGAAGGTGTTTTTTGCTCTCCCATAGACTTTAATGGTCATCGCTCATAATCGATGCTCACTATCGAAAAACCTTATCGATAGCGGCCGACTATCGACTATCGATCGATCTCGATAGCCAACGCAATCGCTCAACACTAGTCCTGGGCCACAGCATGAGCCCCAAACCTGCATGACCCCCACATTTAAAAAGTGCCGGAAAAAGGAGTCTTTCAACCACCATTTTAGTTTCACTGGACATTGACTAGAACTGTCCTGGCCCACAGCATGATCCAGGGCCGGAGTTACAGTGGGTGCGGTGAGAGCCCAGGCTGGCATCCGTCATCTATTAACACACAGGTTAAAATGCCCTGATGACGAAGCAATGAAAACTGTCGTGCTGAAGCAGAGTGCGGAAGCGGAAGTGTGGGGAACTCCAGCCTTCCTCAGTACAAAAGTCAATACCTGGGTAGCGTTTGGGCCCTCCGTATGAGTGTGGACCAATTGAGCTTCACTTGGAAATACTGGTGGTTAATGCTCCTGTTACACCCGGGGTGCCCTTTATTTTGGCATTCTTTTTCTCATTTTACTCAACGTGCTGGAGGAAAGGGTCTCTGTACTTTGTTTTTCTGTCCGTGCTCCAAAACTCCCATGTCCTCTGAATAACCTACATCTGGTCAAGTTTTCCTGTACCTCCCATGTACAATTCAAAGGCATTTTTTTTAACAGCTATTTTGTACATGCAAGTTTTTTAGTACTTTAATTCTAGAAAACACATTTTTAAAATCGGATGGAATCCCACCATGTCTTTGTTTCTCTTTTATAATTGTATTAAATGGGATGTCTAACTAAAGGGATTGATAGCTATGTTAAAGAACTTTTAAAAACAAGTCATTTTGCAATATGTGTCCATTAACAGTGTCCTACCTATTCCTGTTTCTGCCCAGCACCATCACCCTTGACCCACTCTTGACCATTGTGAAGAAAAATGGTCTTTTTAGAAAAAAACCCATTTTTTAGAATAGGACTGTAGTATAGCTGCATGTCACAGCAAAATGCTCCAAAAATTCAAAGCATGACCCTTGACCCACTTTGGACAATTGTGAAGAACAAATGTCTGTTGGGAAACAACCATTTTTTATAATAGGACCTGTAGTATAGCTGCATGTCACAGCAAATTGCCCCCCAAAAATTCAAAACATGACCTTGAGCCAACTTTTGACAATTGTGAAGAACAAATGTCAAATTAGAAACAACATTTTTTTAGATTAGGCCTGTTGTATTGCCCCAAATTTCAAAGCAGCATGACCCAAAAAATTTTTTAAAAAAATGACTTCTAAGCCACTGTTAAAAATTGTGAAGGAGAAATGCCACTAGATGCACACATTTCTTTTCCCAAAAAGGACCATGATTATTGCTATACTCACAGCAACATGACCCCAAAAAATTATAAATATGACTTCTCAGCCACTGTTAAAAATGGTGAAGGAGAAATGCCACTTAGAAGCCCATTTCTTTTTCCAAAGGACCATGATTATTGCTGTATCTCACAGCAACATGACCCAAATAAAATTATAAAAATGACTTCTCAGCCCATTTTTAAAAATTGTGAAGCAACATGACCCCAAAACCATTGACAATGTGAAAAATTCTAAAGATGAAGTGAGTAAATGGAATATGGTTTTGTCATGAAACCTTTGTGTCTTTTAATCTCCTCACAGCAAAACCAGCAAAATGTTGGGAATTGAGCATAAACCTTGCAGTAAGAAATGATCATTTTAAAAAAAAGTTTCTGCTTGGAGAGGAATGTGAAGTAGACCAGCAACTAATCGGTGACCTCGGCAATTGGGGCCACAACATCATCAGAGATCCCATGCCTGATTCATCTTGATGAAAGCCCAAAACGATCCACAATTATCTGTGGAAAGCCGGATGCGTTTGTCTGTAATGACTGCTCCGGCTGTGCTGAAGTCCGCTCAGATATGACGCGGGGCTGCTGGGCAGGACAACCCCTTATGGCGTGGCGGGGCCGCTCGTGCCATTGGGCCATTTTGGATACCCAGAAGTCTATTGGGTCCGGAACACATACAAAAACATTGGTGTTGAGACGCAGATAGTCGTGCACCATGATCTTAAGCTGGTCTCTGGGTGTTGTATCTGTGGCCTTCATTGCATGCGTTGGTGAGGTGGTAAATAAAGAATGCCAGAGGTCACCCATTAGGCTTCTGCCACCTTGCCTGCTGCTGCCGTTGCTGCCGCTATAGCTACTTGGCACTCTCCTGCTGTCACGTCGCTGGCGTTGTTCCACCGTGACATTTAAAAGAACGTGACGCAGACGCAACAGATGTCTCCAGTTGATCAATCAGCAAGGTCTCCATTTCCTGCATTTTACTCTCTATTTGGGTGGGTGGAAGGAAAGTGCTGAGTTTTGTTTTGTACCGGGGATCCAGGAGGGTGGCCACCCAGTAACTGTTATTCATTTTGATGGCCTTAATGCGAGGATCATGTTGGAGGAAATGGAGCATCCAAGCATCATGTGAGAAATGGAGCCTTGAGTTCCCAAGCCTCTGGGTTAAAGGGGCACTAGCAAACTCATTTTCCCTCATCTGCCTCAAATTCACGCCAACCTCTTTCCAAGGCAGGGACGTCGATGTCTAGGAATACCTCCTCCTCCTCCTCCTCCTCCTCCGCTTCCTCCGGCACAGCTTCAACACAGCCCTGACTTGCCTCAGATGATGCACCCCTGAGAGCTAAAGTGCCGCCTTGCACTAGCTCTGGACCTGAAAAACTGTTAATGAAGACCCATTAAAATTGAGAACTGTCGGGCCTTGTGGATTTGATGGAGAGAAAGGCTCCGTGTCTGCAAACTGTGTCCGTCTCCTCCTCCGTCGCTGGCGGGACCTGATGTTTCAGAGTGTCCAACTATCGTTCCAGAACTAAGATCACCCCAATGGGCATTTTTGACAAGGGGGCATCGTCCGCACTGGGCCATTTTGGTGGCTTCTTCAAAACTGGCAAGGATGGTGCAGAGCTCTTTCACCTGCCTCCACTCTCGGTGGCTCAACACCCGAGGTCCGCACCGCTGCTTGTCAGGCCATGTGTCCCCTTCGTATGCGTAAAGGCATTGCGCTGCTCTCACATCGCTGGAGCTTTTGGAGGGTGGGAATTCCCGCGTTTTGCCACGTCAACAATTTAGACGGTTGAACGGGGAGGCCGAGCTGACGCTGCAACGCAGCTAGGCGTGACGAAGCAGGGTGGCGAACGGCGGAGTTCGAACTCAGACCTCGATCCTTCTTCAGCAGGCAGTCCAGACCCGGTGTGCTCTTTAGAAATTTATGGACGACAAGGTTAATGTCATGTGCCCGGCAAGGGATGTGCTCGCCCACCGATTCTTAAGGGCGGTCAGCAGATTTCGCCCGTTAACGCCCCACACCTTGCCTGGCAACAAGGTTCTTGTCACCCAGCAGTGCTCGGTCCCCGTTGCGGAGAGCCATCCACAGCTCCTGACCTGTGTGTGGACGGTCTCCAAAGGGAGATTAATTTCAACGGCCTGGTGTCTTGGGCATGTGATGCTACCAGAGGACCTTGGGGGAAAGAGCCCTGCACCATCCCTGTGGTTTGAAGAGCGTGCGCCGAGCCCGAGAGCCACTGTCACCCCAAGAGGGCATCCACCCCGAGTTATAGCGGCCCTTTGGGCCCTTTCTTTCTAGTCCATGTGTCGGTGGTGAGATGGACTTTTCCCGGGCACAGATGCAGACAAACGCACTTGAAATTTTAGATGACACGTGGCTGGCCAGGGCAGGGACGGCTTTTCTGGCAAAGAAATGCCTGCTCGGGGATCTGGTATTGGGGGCAGGCGAGGGCCATGACGTGGCGGAACCCATCAGTGTCCACCGACGGGAAAAAGGCAACATTTCCAAGGCCAAAAGCCTGGCATTTCCGACATTCAGGCTTTTGGCTTTGGGGATGGTTTGGGTTAAAGTGTTTCTTCTGCTCCCAACACTGGAAGTCCGAAGGCTGGCTGCTAGACTGGCCGCTGTATGGCCTGCAGGTCGTCAAATGGGGGGGAAGGAGAAGGGGTAGGATGGGTCTCTGGTGGTGCTGGTGGTACTCGGGGCGACGGTGGAGGTTTAAGTGGAGGCTTTATCCCTGATCATGACTCTGAGAGACATGGGCAGCTAAGGAACGCTTGGTGGGGGGCGGAGGAGGAGGAGGCGGAGACAGAGGGTGGGGACAGTGGTTGGAGGCCCGGCGTCGGTCTGGCCTTTTTTTTGGGCCCAAATGTTCATTCAATTTCAAAATCATGCATTGCTGCATGTGACTAGACATGTTGGTGGTGGTTAACCACTTAAGGTTCTTGCCTCTACTTATGCGTTTACGGCAAAGGCGGCATATGACATCGCTGGGTGAATCAGAGGGGTTGCTCAAAGAAGGCCCAGGCTTGAGAGGTCCTGGCCTTTTTGACGGCGATAAGCGAGGAGCCCGGGGTTTGCGCTGACCGTGGCTGGCGGAATCATATCAGCGGATTCTGCGACCGCCCTCTCCCTTTTTGTGGCGGGACCCGTATTGACACTACCCCATCGTCTTCCTCCTCATCCACTGATGTAAAAAAACACGTATCTGTTATGTTTTCGTATAATACACGGTATTTTTTACACCTTTCATATTCACCTGTGGTGACTTTTAGAATTGCTGTTTTTTAAAATTTACGTGGATGCTGCGTCAATGAACAAAGCTGGGTGCCAAAAGTCAAAAAACACGTATCTGTTATGTTTTTTGTATTTAAAACACGGTATTTTTTGCACCTTTCAAATTCACCTGTGGTGACTACAGAATTGCTGTTTAAGATTTACGTGGGTGCTGCGTCAATGAATAAAGCTGGGTGCGCAAAAGTAAAAAAAAACGTTATCCTGTTATGTTTTCGTATAATTACACGGTTTTTTTGCACCTTTCATTCACCTGTGGTGACTATAGAATTGCTGTTTTAAGATTTACGTGGATGCTGCGTCATTGAAAAAAGCTGGGTGCGCAAAAAATCAAAAAACACGTATTGTTATGTTTTCGTATAATACACGGTATTTTTTGCACCTTTCAATTTTACCTGTGGTGACTATAGAATTGCTGTTTAAGATTTACGTGGATGCTGCGTCAATAAACAAAGCCCGGGTGCGCAAAAGTCAAAAAACACGTATCTGTTTATGTTTTCTTATAATACACGGTATTTTTTGCACCTTTCAATTCACCTGTGGTGACTATAGAATTGCTGTTTTAAGATTTACGTGGATGCTGCGTCAATGAAAAAAGCTGGGTGCGCAAAAGTCAAAAAACACGTATCTGTATGTTTTCGTTTGATACACGGTATTTTTGGCAAAAAACAAAACCCGTGCTGACTACAAGATTGCTGGATTGTAATTTAACTGCAAGGTGGATTTTATCAACACAGGTGGAATTGGTAAAATTGAAAATGAACACCTATCTGAAATGTATACTTTAATAAAAGTGGAGTTTTGCACCTAACAAAGAGCCCTGCAGTTATTAGAAATGATTTGTACCCAATTAAGTTCAGGTGCCCAATATCCAGGAAATATTTCAATACCCAAACTTTTTAAATTTTAATAAAGATTTTTTTGCAGTGCTTTGTTTACACAAGTCTTGGTGAACTTTTTTCCAGTGTTCTTTATAGTTTGAGTTGCCCGGGGTTGGGGGGTTTTTCCCCCGGGGCCCCCCCCCCCCTTTCCCCCCCGTGCCTTTAACGGAAAGATGTGTTTTAAAATTCTCTAGCAAAACTAAATAAAATTTTTAAAAATCCTCAAATCTAACAAAATTTGGGAAAGGATCACAGTTAATAGAGAGGTTTCTCTGTGTAAAAATTTGATAATTTCCTGAGCTTTTTTGGCCACGGGGCCCCAAACCCCGGCCCCCGTCCTATTCCATGCACGCTGAGAGACAGAAAAGGCTAAACAGGAAACGCTGTTTTATTTTAATACAAGGTCATGTGTTTTTTCCCAGCCAATCGAAACCCAAATTTCCCAAAACCCAAAGTCATAAACGTCGCACACCATTTTCACCCTGCTTTTTCGTAATCTGTTTTACTGGTCCCAAAATTAAAAGGAAGCGGAAAATGGCGCGATTTTTAATAAATGATGCAAAAAATTTTTTTAAAAATTAATTTTAGGGGGGAGGGGGGTTTTTTTATGAAATTTTTTTCGTTTACCTTTAAAAAAATTTTGGGCCGATTTAAACTTTGTCGATAAAAATCCTCAACACTTTTTTATAACTAGCATCTCCCATATTTTCGGGCTGTGGGTTTGGCAAAATTTTTTTTAAATGTTTTTTTTTTTTTTCGACATTAGGGGGCTTAAAATTTAGTAGTTTTTTTCCCAAACTTTCAAGAAAATTTTGCAACAAAACATTTTTTAGGGCCCGAAATGCTAGAAAACCCCCAAAAAATGACCTCACTAAGAAACTACCCCCCTTAAAAGTATTCAAACCTCATTTAGGATTTTTTTATTAACCCATTAGGTTTTTTTACGGAAATTTAAAAAGCAAAGTGGAAGGGGAAATTTTTTAAAAATTTTTCCTTTTTTTTGGAAGATTTTAAATTTTTATATTTTTATTCACAAAAAAAAAAAAAAAAAAATAGGGTAAAAAATGATCAGAAAAATTTCAATTTTAATATTGTTTCCCCAATTTTCTTCCGTTTTTAGAGATACCCCCCCCATTTTTGGTTAGGGGCATATTTGGCTCAACCAAAAAACCCCCAAATAGGAGGACACCAAAGGGACTCTGGGGTCATTTTCATTACGATTTTTTTTAAAGGGGACATTTCAGGTTTGCGGACACCCAAAGGTTTCCAAAACTTAATAAATACCCCAAAAAAAGGACCCCATTTTTGGGAAAAACTACACCCCTTAGGGAAAATATATGGGGGAGGTTGGTGATATATCGCCCCCACAGGTGTTAAAATTTTTGTAGCTTTTCGGCTCTGAAAATAAAAAAAAATTTTTTTTTTTTTTTTTTCCCAATAATCTGAAATTTTTTAAGCTGAAAATTTTTTAATTTTTAAAAGGAATTTGGAAAAAAAACCCCAAAAAATTGTGTTACGCAATTTTTTTCCAAAATTTGGAAATACCCTACATTGGGGTTTTAAACTGATTTTTGGGCGCAGGGCCCGGGGTGAAATAAGGGGGGGAGTTTTAATTGGCTTTTGGGAGCACAGATTTTGGGTTTGGGGCCCCATTTTCGCATCGGGGGCCCCCCAAAACCCCCCCCCAAAAAGTAATAGAAAGGTGAAACCTTACAAAAAGTTGCCCCTTTTTGGGATTCAAACACCCTCGGGGGTTCTCATTAAGGGGTGTTTTTTGCTTTTTTTTTGGCGCACGGGTTTTTCCCCGGTTTTTTTTTAGCATTGGGCCAGGAAATGGGGGGGGGGGACGCAGTTCCCCCATTGTTTTTTGGCATATTTTTACGTTTTCCCGCCTTAGGGGATAAATAAAGGGATAAATTTTTAGGGGGGTTCTTTACAATTACAATGAATTTTTTTTAATAGTTTTTTATTTTTTAAATTATTTTTACACAATAGAAGCGGGGTTTTTATAAAAAGTTGTGTTTTTATGTTGTCCTATTCTGACAGCCCTTTGTTTTTTTAATTTTTTGCATACGGGGCTGCTTGTGGGGTTTTTTTTTACGAGATGAGTTGGGTGTTTTTTTTTAGTACCATTACGGGGGCATGTGATGCTTTTTCACTTTTTTTTAAGGTTTTTTTGAGGGGATTTTGTACAAAAAAACGCATTCTTCCCGGGAGTGTTTTTTATTTTTTTTTTTACAGCGGTCACTGTGCGGTATAAATGACATGCTATTTTTTTTTCAGCAGGGTTTAAAAACGATTACAGCGATACCACATTTTTATATTTTTTTTTAAAGTTTTAAATGCTTTTAACAATAAAAACACTTTTATTTGAAAAAGGAAAAAAACATTTTTTTCATCGTCCCCGGTCCCCCCCGAGAGCCATAACTTTTTTATTTTTCCGTTTATGGGCTGTAAAAGGGACTTTTTTTTTCGGGATGAGTTGCATTTTTATTGGTAACAAATTTTTTGGGGGGACAAGACTTTATGATGCTTTTTAAAAAGTTTTTTGGAAAGGGAGGGGGAAAACAAAATTTCTGCAAAACCTAGCTTGTTTTTTTTTTTTTATTTTAAAGCGTTCACCGTGAAGTATCCCTGACAAATTAGTTTTATTTTGGTTTGGGTTTTTAAAACGTTACGGTGATACCCAAATTTTTGTAGTTTTTTTTTTGAAATGCACAATTTTTTTTAAAAACAATAATTATGCAACGCTATTTCTAATTGCCCCGAACTTTTTAATTTTCCCCCTATACAGAGCCGTGTAAGGACTTTTTTTTTTCGGGGGAACTTCTTTGGGAATTGGGATCCCCTTTTATGTTGAAAAAGTTTTTGGTTTACTTTTTACTCCATTTTATGTGCGCGGGAAAGAACAAAAAAACGCAATTCTGGGGTGTTTTCCGGGTTTTTTTTTTTACGGGGTTCACCCGTACGGGTTAATTAACATTGGGCAGATTTTTTAGGGGGGTCCCCTACCCACCGGCCCATACTAAATTTGGGTACTTTTTTTATTTTTTATTTTTTTGGGGGGATTTGGGGTTTTTAAAAGGGAAAAAAGGGGGGTGTACGTGTTTTATTTTATTTTTTGTTGGGGTTTTGGGTTTTTTCTTTTTTTCACTTTTTTTTTTCTTTTTTCCCCACTTTTTACCTTTCCCCCGGGGGAATTGCATAAAACCCATCATCAGATCGTTCATGCAATAAGGAAGGGTCAGCCCAACAGCCCCTTTAGCTGTATATGGGTCCTTTCCAAAGGTAAAATGTTTATCCGCTGCCCCCAATGCTTTTTGGGGGGGCAAAGACACACCCGCAAACCTTTGGGTGCCCGTCATTTTAGCTTTTCCGGGCTGTCTGGGGGGGGTATCAGTACTGGGGCTGAAGCGCCGTTTTTTGGGGCCGGATCGCGGGCAGCAGGAGCTAATTTCCCGCCCCCCCGCACTGCGATGTCGCGACCACGGGTGGGCCCCCGACATTTTAGGGGTTTTTAATCCCCCGCGGCCGGAGTTTAAATCCGGCCCCTGGGGGGGTGCTGGGTGAATGGGGCCCGCGGGGGAAAAATACCCCCCCGGTTTCCCTGCCGTGATCTTGCGCGCTCCGCTTGTGAGCGCGCAAGATCGCCATGGACGTACTCATATTTCAAATTTTTCGGGAACCCCCCACCCCTATATATTTCTGTACATTACCGCAAAAAGTAGGGTTGGGTAATTTCTTTTTTTTTCTTTGTATTTATAGTGTTAAAACCTTACAAAAAAACAGTCTTTTAAAATTTTTCCAATATTTAAACCCAAAACATTGGGGGCAAATTTTAAACCCCCCGTATTTTTTTTACTTGAAAAATTTCCTTTTTATTCCAACACCCATTAAATACTACTTTCCTTTAAGGGGCCCAAAAAATATTTCCAGGGGGAAAAGGGAAACCAAAATTTTCAGTGGGAGGTTTAAAACCAGTGAACCACGGTGATTTTATTTTTTTGATCAAAATTTGTTCTTATTCCCCCCTTTTGGGGTTTTTTTTAATTGAAAAATAAAACCAAAAAACCCTGATGACCTTTTCCCCGGGGGCGACCTCTAATTTAGAAAATTTGGCCAAAAAAAAGCATTTTAAAAAACGTATTTTTACAGCACCTCCCTACCTGTTCCCCACCTCTGTACAATCTCCTGCTAGAGTGATAGGTGGAGGTACGTGTGTTAAGGGCTATGGGTTGATAGGTGGAGGTTGTATTTGGTGTTGGCACTAGGCTACGTAACACAATGGTTGGGGCAATAGGTAGGAGAGAGGGTACAGGCCGTAGTTTAAATTCACAACAATGCGGAGATTGTTCTGCAGTTGTGGCTTGTAACCCCCATGATCATATTGTGTGGCCTGAACTCCACACCTAGAACTCTCAGAAGGGGGTGCAAGGAGGCATGTAGTGGGCTGAATTTTCCATAGGGTGGCGCTAGGGCACCAGAATACCTTGTCCCAGTCCTACTTGTATGCCGCAGATTTGGATGTGAAATTGACTATGTGATATAGAATGTGAACCGAGAGGGGCATGTATGAAAAGTGTCTAGATCTACGAAACTTTCTTTGTTGCCCATATAAATCATTAAGAGCACTCCTTTAATTTTTCTCAGAGCACTGTATGAAATGAAAGGGGAGCTCTGATTGGTTGCTATGGGCAACAAAGAAAGTATATATATAGACAGTTTTCATACATGACGCCCCGAGTGTCGAGACTACAGTGTGAATTTCTATTAAGAACAATGGACCATGGTTTTCACACATATTCCATACATATTGTGCCCTCAGAAGCAGTGTTGGACTTTACAAAAAGGGCCACATGTATGAAAACTGTTATAGCAACCAATCAGAGCCCTCCTCCCATTTTTCCAGCGCACTATATAAAATGAAAGGGGGGCTCTGATTGGTTGCTATGGGCAACAAAGTGAGTTTTAGACCTAGACAGTTTTCATACATAACGCCCAAAATGTTTACCATATGAAAATAGCTTAAAAGTTGGAGAGTATTATTCTACTACTAGGTAGAGAAGTAAAAGAAAACAACAACCTCTGCATATTCATTATTCTCTACAACATTCACAATAGAGCACTTGCCAGAAATATTTGGATCAATTGCTGAGAGATTGACAGAATCATTGAAATCATAAAAAAAACCCTTTCAAACATTGTCTGGGTTGACAGCTTCCATCTTTTTGTTATGCTGTCACTAGAACCAATTAAAGCAGAAAAAAAGCAATACTGTGCTCTATACCCTTAATTTTGCTTGACTTTTGTGAAACGGAAAATGGAAATTATCCCAGACATGAGCTGAAATGCTTATTTGACAGCTCCAAAAAAACTACAAATGCAGCTTGACCTTATCACCCAGCATGGAAAACAGCTTGATGATCTAATCAAATAGTTTGAAAGAAATGAGATCTATGTTCACCTGGCATACAAGATGTTGATGTTAATAATAGTTATCAGGCGATGAATAGAGATCAACAACTGAGACACAGAAAATTACTCAGAATATTTTACAACATTTATTGAAGTATTAAATAATATAGCATTATCCCTGCTTTTAATTAAATTACTAGGTATGTCTACTGAATCCTGAACGATTGTAGATATCACTTCAAACTTGCATTTACTAAGTATAATTTAGTCACAGATGCATTGCTGGTGTCTCAGTAAATCTGACTACATGAACATAAATATTCCTGACCACATAAGGACTTGCAGTACGTAGCAATTTCTTTTTCAACTGCATCTTAAAAGCTATATTTGTTTTCCATTTTAATTGATGCTACCAAATCTAGGCTTGTTTCTTCTGGGATGAATTGTATTTTAGTTGCATAATTTTGGTTTACATTTAATGTATTCAATCATTTTTATGTTTTTCTTTGTAATTTGCTTTTCTGTCACTGCATACCAAGAGCAAAAACATTTTATTTTTACATCAATGTAACTTCATTGGGGTTTCTTTTTAATAGGACTAGTTGTAATTTTCATCGGTACAATTTTAGGGTACACATGATTTATTAATCAACTTTACTTCCTTTTTAAGGTATTACACTGAAAAACTGAAATTCCATTTTTATTATATTCATCTTGAAAATAAATAATGTCAATTAAATAGTATAATAGTACAAATGCTAATGATTTTAAACTGTTTGCATTTGTTTCCTTATTAAAACATTTTGGAAGGAAAACAATTATTTTTACTGAATTAATTTGAATTATTTTTTGTTTCTATAATACACTGCAATACTTCTGTATTGCAATGCACTATAGCTGTCAGTGTTATATATGCTCTCTATTAGGTCCTGCTTTAGACTGAAATATATGGCCCTTACCTGTCATGACAACCCGTATGTACCCCTTGATGATGCTGTGTGGATGCCAATGGGTTGGCAAGAGAGAGTCTTCTCCCCATATAAAACCAACTTGATGTCCTAGTCTCTATTCAAGTTCAAAGTTTTCACGTCATAATATGATTATCTTTTGGTGGATAAAATTTTCTTTTTTAGCCA